>JAHLJT010009436.1:87673862-87756362 GCA_031308135.1 Acheta domesticus | reverse complement strand
TTACGCTACCGAAGGTCCAAATGTAATCAAAACATTTTATGCTGTTTTTAAGAAGAAAATGTTTCAAGAAAATAAAAATTGCCCATGTTCGACGTAAAATTTCACAAAAAATACTCATGTTTTTGAAAAATCGGACATGATCTTATTTGAAGATCCATTTTTGATGAACACGTTTCATTAAGAAAAAAATTGTTTCTTCATAATTCTAGTTGTAGGAAGGTGCTCAAAAAATTTTGAATTTTTTTAAGTTTCGGAAAATCGGGTTTTTCAACTAATATGAGAACTGCTTAAACATCTTCACACTATGCAATAGCAAAGTTTAATAAAAAATGTTGGAAATTTTTTGAAAATTTTGAAAGTGTCTCGGGGGTTTCATGTAAAGTACTCCTCAAAATAAAAATAATGAAATCGAATCATTGTGGAAAATTTGCAAAAAGTTAACATTTCAAAACTACAAAATTCTAGGTTGAGGTTTTTGTTTTAAAATCTGTTTTAAAAAATCAGCATTTAAAAAAGAGGCTGTACAGTTTTTTGAAAAAAAACAATTTTTACGTAATTTCTGGTTGAAATTACTGCAAATTAAAATTAAAAAACCTTTTTCTCAAAAAACATTCCAAATTTTTTCTTTGAAGCTTAAAAGAATGGTGGAGATCTAATTTTTGTTGATCTCTCTTAATTTTCAAAAATTGCGTAATGGAAATATTGGGTTGAGACAATTAGATTTTTAAGCATTGGTCTGAATTAGTATATCAGAGCAGCTGCTTGGTGCAGATGGATATGGTGCGTGGCACACAGTGAGTGAACTCGTAGGGCCTGAGTTCAAGTCTGTGCGGAAAAAAATGTTTGGTGGTTGAAAACGCTTTCTCAGGTTCATGTAGTAATAAAGTATAGCAGATGAGTTACAAATGTGCAAAAGTATGTGCTATTGTAGCGTTTAGTTTTTTAATCTTATGTGCTTTGTTTACTGAGGAGTGTTTCAAGAAATATTCATGGCTGAGATATTCATGGGGTTGGAGTTGCAATATTAAAATATTACATGACTTTTACAGGTAAGGCGAGAAAGAACGTGTTGTTGGAGCTCCACAAATTTAAATATAGTTTATAGAGAAATAACATAATTAAGAATGTTAATATGACATACACCAATATTTAAAAAAGTTACATTATATTGCCTAATCAGAAATCAAGCTGAGGACCACAGTATAAGATGTATAGGTGTGTCAACTAGCCGCCTTTGGGGCAAATTTTCTGAAGCCAGTTTGAGGCTAGTTTCTCGCTTGTCTGTACGGTGCACACAATTGGTTTGGGTCATGGGTAAGACATCTTTAAATGACATCTTAAACTGTGCCTATTGCACAGTTTTACAATATATTTCGTACCCATTTTCATAACTGTTCGCTCTAGACTTCACCAATTCCACCGCGAAATGACAAATCACTGATTTGAAATTTGAAATCAACTGGCCAAAGAGCTGTTGAATGGATCACAACCAATCACGCCCTTGCCCAATTGAGACCCAAAGATCGCAGAGCTTATATGCGAGAACTGTGAGAACTAACCTCACATAAACTTCAGTTTTAAATTGGGGGTGAATACACCTATAAATCTTACACTGTGGTGAGGACAGGACGTCCCGAATTTCTCTGCTTTTAATTTTATTTATTAAAATGGAATGGAATTCAAAGATAATACAATTTATTTATAAGTGACAAAATATCTTTTACCAACATTCTTAATATGATGTTCCTAAGAGAATCATAAACATTTGTTTCTTTGTTTTGATATTTCATTTGAATTAATTTGGATTGTTCAAACAAATAATGTTTTCAGGCAAAAATCTGAAGAAAAACGATTAAAAGAAGAAGAAAGACGTAAGAAGGAAGAGCAGCGTGTACTGGAAAAACGAAAAAAAGATGAAAAAAAATTAGCTGAAGAGGAGGCAAAACGGAAAGAAGAAGAAGTTAAGAAGAAGGAAGCTGCTGCCTTCGCAAATTTTTTTGTTGCTTCCAAAGGAGCTTCAAAAACAAGTGAAGAAGTGAAAATTAATAATGCTGAACATTTCATGCCTTTCCAGGTATGACTTTGAAGCAGTATTTTATTACTAATTTTACTAAATATATCTAATACACTATTAACTTCATGTGACTGACATTTGTGAATGAAGATTGTGGTTTTTGTTATGTCGGGGAAAAGTGAAATACATTAGCCTTTAGATGTTGAACTCGTGTATTTGCTAATACATATCTGGGAATGCATCATATTTTCACTTTGTCGGAGTTCCACACTTTCTTTGTTCCTTATTGATTCTCTATACTTTCACTTTGCTATCATTTGATCTTTAATCAGGGTGCTGTTGCTGAAATTAGTAATTAACTTTATGAAGGAAATATTGGAGAGTTCTATCTGATGCCAAGAAATACTTGACTGACTGTTACGTTGAGGAATACAGAAATTCTGGGAACTGGTTTGTAGTGTAAAGAAGCAACTTCTTTAGTTCATTTCAGCAAAAAGAAATTTAACTGTTAACTTAAAATGAGTTAAGTGAATTAATACTTAAATCCACATAGTACTTAAGTTGGTAGTTGTTATTCCATTAATTTGTAATATTTCTCTTGTGAACTATGTACCAATGAAGTTAAAGAATTAGAGTTGTTTGTAATTTTATCCTTTTTTTCCTTTCAGTTTATTACTGTCGCATGCTGTTGTTTTTAGTAACACATGGCTGTGAGTTCATTTTATTGCTGTGATGTGCTCTTGTCTTTCTTACAACACGATTGTGTTGAAAGGCTTGTTGTGAGGTTTGAAAGTTGCTATTGATACTACTTAGTATTAACCCTGAACCCCAATTGGGGATCGTGCTATTGTAACGTATTCAATTATCTGAACCTTTGAGAATTCATTGTTGACAAAAGGTGTCTCTTAGTACTTCAACAAAGGATGTTAATCATCGTGAAATGAGCTGTGACTGTAATTTTGTACTCTGTGATTGAAATGCATGTTTGTCTGGTTTTCAAACCCATATTTTCCTTGGTATGGCATTTTTTAAGACAAATATCCTATAATTCTAAACATGGATCATGGTTCTTGATGTGAGGGCGTTATTGTGGAAGCTGTCCAGTATTGCATAAGTCTCTTCGACCACTGTGCATTAAATTTCTCACATTTTAAATTATCAAAAATTTAGGATATCTAAACAAATTTGAATTCTTGGGCAGACGGTATGGAACTGCACTATCATCTCAAAACAATGTTTGACATTAACGTGAATGTTTTTCAATTTCAAGGATTGTATAAGGTGCTACTCCAAAATTGAATATTGCTTCCACTTAGAATATATTGATAACTAGATGAAGTACCTGCCTATCTAGCTTTGCCCAGGTATTTATTACAGTAAATTATTAGCCCGGAAGAGGAATTCCATTTATTCATGCCCTGCACCGGGGCCTACTTCTATCCCATTGTATACCTGCTCTGCCCTGCCCCGTCAAGCTAGCCCTGTCTTGTCTTGTGCCCTATTTGGAAATTTCCAATCTATCTTGCACCATCTCTCACTTTCCAACTAAAAAAGTTTTCATTTTTTTTATTTGGAGTTACAGCTCTCAAACATTCCTCACTTTATCATTAAAAACAATAGACAAATCTAAACTACAAAATAAAATACTTGTATACTCACATACATTATTTTTGTGGAGTTTTATGTATTATACCTATATTTATATATTATACTTTCAGTAAATTTCAATGTTGTAAAACACTTATATTTTTGCCTTCTATCGTATTCATAAAGAAAGGATTAAAATTTTTCTCTTGGCAACTCGTGAACTTGAAGGGACTTCCTTTTTTAAGCGGAATATAACATGGGAGAGTTCTTGCATGGGTATGCTAGTAGGTAGATCCGGAGTAATAAATATAGATGTCATAATGTAATTGATGAATCATAATCATAAAAGTAAATGAAAATATCTATACTGAAACGTAATTGCCAGTTTTTATAATTATTTTGAAGATGACAAATTTATTTGCATGTATTGTGGCGTCGCGGGGTAGGCGCCGCTGCGGCGGGCCGCTTCGGGAAGCCCAGTCCTAAGCCGGAAGGGGGATGGGGGTGGAACGCGGCGGCGCCTCGCCGGCACGCGCCGGGCAGGGAAATCCCGGCACCAAAATAACTTGAACAACAGGGCGCGCGCGGGCGCGAGTCTGGGTGATGTCGGTTCCGCCCTGGAGAGGGCTGGCCGGCGAGCCGAATGACGCCCGCCGCTTGTAGAGTGGGGGCGAGCCGATGGATACTTAACGCTGCGCCGACACGCGCCTCGCGGGATACGCAGGGTGTCGAAAGACGGGTGGTATCTCCAGTGCTATCTTTGCACATGATCTTCAGGTGGAAGATCGGTTTTGGCGTCAGGCCATGTAACTTCTCTAGTTACGGGACTCTATGTCCGACAGCTTCGCACTTCGCGTTGCTTTTTCCCGCTCTCGAGCAGTGGTACTGGGCTAGGCCTAGGGACGGTCGCGGGGTTTCGCGGCTAAGGGAATTGAAAGGTTGCCAAGGGGTTAAATTTTGTAAAATAATCTTTGTATTATAATTGTAAATACCAAACAGAAACAGTTGTCTGTGTTATTCCTTTCTAGTACGTCACAGTATAAACATGTATAAACATATTTGTTTAGGTGAATCAATTCACCACACAATTGCAACATAACAATACTGATCCAACAACATGTACGTTATGTGTACACAATAAATTGACAATGTACTTACCAATTTACAACCAATTAACAAAACAATATTAGCTTCATTATTTGATCTGAAACGCTAGATACTATGGATTTTGAAATGTGAAAAATAGAAACCAAGGAATCCCAGAATATTTTTTTATTTGCTTAGACATAAATATTTTTAGATGAATTAATTTTTGCCTATTTTTACAGAAAAAAATGGATGAATTCATTCATTGGGAGCAATTGATATGCAAAACAACAGCATACATTAGTCTTAATACGCAAAGGGTCATTGTTTAATTACATACCACTGCACTAATCTCCTGCACATATTGAAAAAATAAAAAGTTCAATAGATTTGACTCAAAATAGTACAACATTTTACGTTTTACCAATTTGAACTTGATCGCTGTGTAAATAGTCAAATTTGAGAGTCGTAAGAAAAGAAAAGTCGTATGGAAAGCTGCCCTACTTCCTAGAGAATTATTCACATTTGTTTCCCTCCTTACAGTATTATTTTCAATTGTTCAAGTGTGTTCTTAAGCTCTTCTCTCTGTGTAGCTGATTCAGAATTTTTATAGACTACCAATCTCTAAGCACTTATAGTCTGTTTTGACAACTGTGTCTTTCGTTTTGGTATTGCTTCAAAAAATTCAGTGTTCACAAATTTCTGTAAAAGAAGTTGTGTATAAAAATATCTAATAGCGATATCTATATATTGTACATTACTGTATATTATTGTTCTTTTTACTCTCTCAGCCTACCTCAGCTTTTAAATGGTTTCAAACTCACAATGTTTTCTTACCTTTGTTTATAACACAGACCGAGAACAATGCATGTACATTGACAATCTTTACTACTTTGGCTACTTCTTTCAAATGTTCCCCCAACATTCAGAACTAACAAATCACCAACATTCACACACGACCAATACATGGCCTTATTCAAATCCCACTGAATTTCGTAATAATTCGGGACATTAACGAAATCAGTAGTTGATCCTCTGGTGTTGTGCAGCTAAAACTATTGACATTGATGCTCTCTTGAATTGAATCTATGATGTAAAGGTAGGTGAAAGGTGTCCAGAAAAGCAAGTATTTTGTAAATATAATTAAGGTTTATTATATTTACACTTATTTATTATAGTTACACTTTACAAAATACAATTACGTCTTCCCTATTTTTTTCGTTTTAATAACTTCAGTGTCAAAAATCAAGTTTGAACAATAATATTTATGATTTTCTTGCTTTTCAAACTCTGATCTTATTATAAGTTAATGTTTATGTGATCGTACATCACATGTCAACACTTTCAATTGTCGTTTTCCAAATATGGGAATGTTTTCTCTAATTAAAATTTTCACTATTCCAAAATTATATACATTTTTACAATTATTTATTCATTAATTAATTGCTCTTTATTTGTTTATTTACTCGCCAGTGGTCTGCAAATGACACAGTGCTTTGGATTTCTTAAATAAATAGCACTTTCTACTTTACCATAGCATCTTCGACTGTTTGTTTTGTTTATTGGTTCCTTAACATTTCAGATAATTTATTTACATTCCGTGACGTGTCCAAATGGACTGTCGTAGAAGAGACCTTTCTTTCTTCTTATTAGATGAGTTTGGCCACAGTTTTTTTGACAGACACTAGTTATTTTAAAAAAAATTAATAAAAACCAGGATCATGTAATTATAAATTTAAACATTTTTATTTTTCATTAATTGAAGTTTGTGTTTTGACATTTGAAGAACTTGTATCTTCAGGCTGCAATGAATATAAGAGAGAATTATTTTTGTAAAAGAGCAAAAATAACAAGTTAAAGTCTTTAAAGTAAATGTTACAATTATAATGAAACACTATCACTTGATATAAAAGAACCTCTCTCTCTCTCTCTCTCTTTTTTTTTACAGTCAAACTCCTTTTTTTTTAACTTCTCATGGGGGCCGTTGAAGAAAATGTGTAAAATGCTGGAAAGTTAAAAAGCAATAGGCTAGGCAAGTACTTACATCATTTACTGCAATGGTGGCTCTGTTTTTGTTTTTCTCGCCCATTGTAAGAAGAGAAAGTATATTCATGCAAAGGAAAACAGCAAATTTTCGACAGAAAATCTCTTATTGACCAATCCTGGTAAAGAAAAAATGGTTAAATCATGTTCATATATATAGTAAATTACTTTCTCTAACACATAGTTTAGTCGGAATCCATGTTTTATGGGTCCTTGAAAGTGAAAATTTGATTGATGGCAAAACATTGATTTGTCCATGTGTGGTCAGTGCTAGCACACCATATAGCTAGCTAACCAAATCAAGCTGATTTTCTCCAAAATGGTTTTTCCCTGATTGATCTGAACAAACTCAAGACTTCGTGAGTTTGCTACATATATTTGTAGCACATATGTGTTAATTTACCACAGAAAAATCTATGGAAGCTGGAATTGATCGGGGCAAAAGCAAATTCCAGGTTTGGGAGGTTTCTATTCCATGTAGGGTTGTCTATTTTACAACACTTGTGATATTGGTATTTCCATCCTGAAACTAGTAAATTGAAATAAGATAGTAATTAAAGTTAAGTAAAAATTACCAAAAGTAATATTATTACGATTATTGAAATACATTTACATATAACGTATTTATGGAGGAAATCATCATTGAATCAGTAGTAAACATTCTTCATTGACAACTTCCGAGTCTCTCTTGCTTCTATAGGTTTGAACTTTTCTTCAAGGTAGAAGTTTTATTGGTCTTTTCAAACCATTTGTAAACTGGTTGTGAAACTCATAAAAACGCACACACCTCACTGCCTAGAGGCTGCAGTCGGACTGCTCGCTGACTTTTTCAATGCACAATGCATTACAGCCCAAATACCCTCGCATAGCTGTGAGCAACGTATCTCTGGCTGAGGGGTTATAACATTCAACGCGGTGCAGGGAGACTTGCAAATAGACGTCATGGCCTTACACCTTCCCACGGTCAGCGAGTCAGTAGGGAATTCCTTTACGGCCTGTGCCTTCAGAGATAAGTGACTCCAAGGTCGAATTCTGCGCTGACAGCTGAAGCTTCTCTCCTTCACAGTGCAGCTGCAATGACTGAATCGCATGTCAGAGGGACAGAGAATTTAAAACAAGCTTGCAGAGACATGCATTTGATTGAGAATATCTTGTGTCTCTCTGCCAATTGCATTAAATTTTTCAAGTTTTTCTGTTGAAAACTGTTGTTTCTGCCTTTTTTACTGCAGCAGTACAGCAGTTTCCCAGCACTAAATATATTACTATATATAATATTACGTGTGTATATGAGAAAGTAAAAAATAAAGAGAAAAAAATATATGTAAAAGACAGGAATTACTCTTCATATCAAGTTGTAAATTGTGGGAAGAGAACGCATTGTAAAAATATGTAAAAGGCAGGAAAACATAAAATGGGGGAATATTAAATTGGGTGTTTACCGAATTTGTGTTTACCATTTTAAGAAGAAAGCATGTGGTTTAGGAAAGTTTTCTTCTAAAAATGTGTGATGACTGCCTGGACTTCCTAATTACTTAAATCTACCTGGGTTCTTTGCTAGAGTGAAAGTGCTTACCAGTTTTGTTACAGACTTTTTTGACAAAAGACATGAATGTGCCTCGGTTTTTCAATGAAAGTTTGGAAGGGGTTCTAACATACAGCTGTTATGTGTGCATCACAGCCTAAGCCATAGATTTCTGTTCTGAATTCTTTGGGTAATAATTATTTTGGGCACTTATATCAATCTGCAAAGCTTGTTTACTACGTAATGTGAGTTTAATTGACCATGCTATTGCGATAGATTTTTGGTACTGGTAATTACTAGTGTCCCTTCAGTTTGCTGAAAAATAATACAGGCAAACTTGGATAATTTGAACCCCAAGGGACCAGTAAAAAATTTGTGTTACCCAAAAATTCTAAATAAAATTTCTTAAGAAGAGTTGAGAAAAGTTCTTAATTATTAACAAAATTTAACAAACTTTTTCTTCAGAAAGCATTAATAGATATATTAAGAATTAATAGATATTAAAAGATTATATTAATTATAATTAATAGATGTATTAATTTTTAAAGAATTTTTTAAAAATCTTACAAGCAAATTAAATTTATTCTTGTAGTAATATATAGTAATATTCAATGGTGTTTTACAGCTTGTAGATTTATAGGTTTCGTTTCCAAAAACCATGTGATAACTCAAGTCCCGTATAGCGTATAATATCTCTTCTTCTCTCTTTCTTCTCTGTCTCTCTCTCTCTTTTTTTCTTTCTCTCTTTTTCTTTCTCTTTTTCTCTCTTTTTCTTTTCATTTTTTTAATTATTACCAATTTTTTATCTGTTTTGTTGGATTCATCTCCACCCTGAATAGCAGAATAACCAATAAAATATCGTAGAAACCGTGCTACATGGCACTGAAGAATAAGAAACTAAATATTCTGGTCAAATGCAACACAGTACTCTCAGTAGGAGTTTTGAATTTATATCATTAAATAACTCCTGAAGAAAGCATTCTAGGGCATTAAATCTAAAATTTTGAAGCCAAAGGCCTCAAAGAAACATTTCTCATATTGTAATATAATGGATGAGATCTTCTTGAACATTCTATTACATTTTCGGTGGTGCGGTGCATCTCAATATGACCCCACCTGCTCAGAAATGTGCAGAATCTAAGTAAATAAAACAAAGTTGGGTTAATTAAACCCTTTACAACTTAAGAAAGGCTGGACCAATCTTAATTATCTCTGATTTGTTGGATTCATCTCCACCCCGAATAGCAGACGCTGAGACGCTGCATCCTAGGCACAGATGCCAACGTTTTGGCCACCATTTTGTGACCTTCCTCGAGGTCTAGGCACCTAAGCCCAGATGCCTCAAGATATTGAAGAACCTTTAAGCACTCCTTGTATGTAGTCTCTTTGTATGTTTCTGTGATAAGAGAGAATGGAATAATTTTTGAGAGGGATAACATTTGAGCTATGTTTAATGTTGCTGGGACCAGTCTATTCATTCTCCTGAGGTTTAGGAAGGAACTAGTGGTGCTGCAGAATGGCATGGACTTTCCCATATTAGTTTTCTATTTCCTTGGGTCTTTGCTAGCTATATGGAATTGCCACATACTCTTTCTTGCCAGCTGCCATCTATCACCGCCAAAAGTACATTTTGTTTGTATACCAGAAAAATTAGCTGTGGGTATTATAACCTTCGTGTGCGGCAGTATGTGCCTGAACCCCCTGCGCTGCTTCAAGTGTCAGAGGTTCGGTCATACACAACAAAGGTGCATGGCCGTAAGCCCTGCTTGTGCAAAGAGCGGTAAATCCACGCGTGATCCGAACCCTTGTTCATCACCAGTGCGCTGTGTAAACTGTGAAGGCGGCCAACTCTTAACAAGTGCCCCACATATCTCAGAGAGAGGAAGATTCAAAAAATTAGAGTAACAGAGACGGTATCTTTTCCGGAAGCGAAACGCCAATACCTGGTGAAGAACCCTGTGGATCTCAGGCGTTCTTTCTCTAGCACTGTGGCGAACACTGTGAAAGCGACGAGTATTCAGTCTTCCCCTGCTACTCCCCAAGTAGCTAACTTCTGTTGCCAGGTATCCCCAGTGGACTTCCGTGAGGAGACATCGCCTCTGCAAGGTGGGAAAATAATAATTCCCACAAACTACAAAACACCACCCAAGAAGGCAACACAGACAAAGACAGAACAACAATCCACTTCTCAGCCGCGCAAGAAGGCTGATGTCACACAGCCTTCTGGCCTGGACAAAAAAAAATGTTGATAGATCCTCCAAACTCTGACCACCTACCCCGACTCCTGAGACTCGCTCTGAGCGATCTATCAGCCTGTCCAGCAGTGGTCAGGATGAGTCTGCCTCGGAAGAAACTTCAGCCGGGGTGGATACTCGCCCCTTTGGGCGGCGGAGGCGGAAAAAAGAAAAGAAGAAATACTCTTAACTTCTTAAACAATGGCTCTCCTATCCTGGAATCTGAACGGATTTTCTTTCCGACGGGACGAATTAAAACTCTTGTTGTCCCGTTATACACCCTCAATTTTCTGTTTACAGGAAACGCATCTTTCTCCACCACGGCCCATACACTTTCGCGATTTCACTTCTTATAGGGTTGATGTCGATGACGGCCACCGGGCTCACGGCGGAGTTACTACTTTGGTCCAGGATTCGCTGCATTCTGCAGAAATCCCCGTTCAAACCGACCTTCAAACAGTTTGTGTGCAGGTGTATCTCCCGACCCTCTCGCTCACAGTATGTAATATCTATATTCCCCCAAGACAAATGGTGTCGGTTGATGACCTCCTAAGTCTAATAAACCAATTGCCTACACCTTTCTTGGTTGTGGGTGATGTAAACGCCCACAGCCCTCTTTGGGGCTCCTCTCGTACTTGTTAAAGAGGTGCTATTTTGGAATCTGTCATCGACACCATGAATTTGGCTATTCTCAACACTGGGGAACCAACGCATTTCCGTAGCTACAAATTCTAGCATGGCTATTGATGTAGCCCTTTGCAGCTCTTCACTTGCTACTGCTATGCGGTGGACCATATTAGAAGATCTTTATGGAAGCGACCATTACCCCATTGTCTACATTGATCATCTTCGCCGTAGTTTTGCACGGCCCCCTCAATGGATCGTGCGACAGGCTGACTGGTCGACATTCCAAAGAATGTTAACATGTCAGACGGTCCCTTCGGAAATGTGGATGAAATGACTGAACGTTTTAATAGCGCTGTACTCGCTGCTGCTTCCATCGCAATTCCGAAGTCAAGTGGTAAACCGCGACACCCTTTCGTTCCGTGGTGGAATGTGAACTGTTCCAGAGAGGTCAGTGCTCGAAAAAAGGCACTGGCACATCTCAGACATTATCCAACCGTGGATAACTTAATTGAGTATAAAAGATGCAGGGTGAAGGCTAGGACTATCTTAGAGAGCAAAAATGCATCATGGAGAGCATACGTCTCGTCTCTCAATTGTCACACGCCACCACGCCTGGTATGGAGAAAAACTCGTCAGATAAAAGGACACTCTTCACCAAATACGGTGCCAGGTCTCTTGAAAAACGGAGAAATGATCACATCTCCAGATATGATTGTAGAGGAACTCGCCGCGCACTATGAAGCCATGTCATATTCGCCAAACTACGCTCCTGACTTTCTTTTGATCAAAGAAAGGATGGAGAGCCGTCCGTTGGATTTCTTCTGCAGAGCGTCTGAGGATTACAACACCCCTTTCTCTATATCGGAATTGCGCTCTGCTCTCGCATTGGCAAAAAGAACTGCCCCAGGTCCTGACGAAATACACAACCTAATGCTGCAACATCTTCCTGATGTGGCGATGCAATTTCTCTTCCGCCTTTATAATCGCATCTGGGAAGAGCACACCATCCCTGCTCTATGGCGAGAAGCCATAGTTATCCCAGCTCTGAAGGAGGGAAAGGATTGGTTGTTGTCATCGAGCTATCGACCTCTTGCTCTCACCAGCTGCGTTTGCAAAGTGCTGGAACGGATGGTAAACCAGCACTTGGTCTGGACCTTGGAGTGCAGAAACCTACTCACACCAATTCAGTGCGGTTTCAGGAAACACCGGTCAACCCTGGACCATCTCGTTGCTTTGGCAACGGAAATTTCAACCACGTTCGTTCTGAGACAACACCTTTTGGCTGTACTATTCGATATAGAAAAGGCCTATGACACCACTTGGAGGTATGGCGCGAACCTTGCACTTGTGGGGATTCAGGGGGAAGCTCCCCTTATTCCTCCAAAATTTCCTATTGAACAGATCTTTCAGAGTTCGCATTGGTGACACTGTCTATCAGTCACCCCCTTGAAAACGGCATCCCTCAAGGCTCGGTACTAAGTGTCACTCTGTTTGCCATAGCCATAAATAGTATAGTGTCGGTTGTGAGGGAACCTGTGAAGGCATCGCTGTTTGTAGACGATTTTGCCATTTTTTGTTCATCCAGCAGCATAAGTGTGATCCAGAGGCAACTCCAACTGGTGCTCAACAAGCTGCATGAATGGAGCATGTCGACAGGTTTTAAGTTCTCACCTACTAAATCTACTGGAGTGCACTTCTGCAGAATATACTACTTGCATAGCGATCCAATCCTGTACTTGGGAGGAAATCAGCTTCCATTCGCCAGGTTTCTGGGGCTGACTTTTGACAAGTCCCTCACGTGGCGCCCTCATATCTGCACATTGCAAACCAGATGCGTCTCCCCCCCTCAATCTTCTTCAAATGCTTAGTGGCACTTCATGGGGAGCCGACCACATTACCCTATTGCGATTATATAGAGGACTCATTCGCTCAGCATTGGATTATGGTAGTGAAGTGTATGGTTCTGCAGCTCCTTCCACCCTTCGACCCATCAACAGCATACACCATGCTGGTAATCGCCTCTCAACATGGTGCGTATTGCACCAGCCGAATCGAGTGCATTCTAGCTGACGCTGGGGAGCCATCCTTAAAAATAAGGCGAGATATTCTATTAGCGTCTTATGGTGCTAAAGTGTCAGGACTCTTTAATCATCCTTGTCGCCGAATAATCCCTCGCACAAAATAGGAATCTTCTTATATCCTTTGAACATCGCTACCCCAGCCCCAGGCATTCGATTGCGAAATCTTTTGAAGGGTCTTAATGTCAATCTTCCCACTCCTGTGAAATCCCCAAATGAACCGATTCCCCCTTGGAAACTCCTCCTTCCCAATATTGACCTCAGACTCTCCAATCTTTCCAAACAAATTACTAGTCCTCTGGTTTACCAGAAGCAGTTTCAGGATATGAGGGAAGGCTATCCTGATCATCTATTCTTGTACACGGACGGGTCATCGCACAATGACGCAGTGGCATGTAGTTTTCATTGCATCTGGGCCACCAAATCATATCGTCTTCATTCTCAGTGCAGTACATTCACTGCTGAAATGTATGCAATACTCAAAGCCCTTAAGTACATCGAGTCAACGACGTTGCAGCGAGTAGTTCTTGTTCTGATTCTCTCAGCTCTCTTCAGGCTGTCTCCCATCCTTCGTCAGACTACCTGACAAAATCAGTTCAAAACTTGATTCATAGTCTCTTGTCCTGCAACTATGACCTGGTTCTTAGTTGGGTTCCAGGCCATGTGGAATCACAGGGAATGAGCTGGCCGACCTGGCGGCGAAATCAGCTACTCGTAATACTCATATTGACGTTCCTGCTGTACCATTGGCCAATGTTAAGGCTTACTTGAAACGATCCTTGTTTCGAGCGTGGCAAACAGAGTGGCACAATACCTTTTTTAAACTAAGTGGGATAAATAATTCTGTAATTCCCTGGTGTTCCTCATCTCGCTCCTCTAGGCGTGAGGAAGTCATTTTAACCCGTCTTCAGTATCAGGACACTGCCATTTTTCTCACGGTTTCCTCCTTCGAGGAGAAACTCCTCCCGTATGTGACTCGTGCGGGACGGTTCTTTCTGTGGAACTTCGTCCTCCTGAACTGTAGGAAATATGTTGGGCAACCGACGAAGCATGGCCTGGACATGGCCTGGACAACCCGCTAAGGGAGGTGCTGGGGGATGACGATTCTGCGCTCTCAAAACTTTTTTGCTTCTTGAGGGAAAGCGGAATATGTAATCTTATTTGAGAGATAAGAATAGTGTTTTATGTTTTGTTGTTTTATTTTTGGCCCCTTTACAGCCAATTTTTAGTTTTACTATTAATTTTACATATTTGTTTATATTCTTTTTGTGATACTACTTGAACTCTCGATGCGAAATTCAAGTCTCTTTTTATGTATATGCTTTTAATCAGAGGGTAGATTCCATCTGTAACGCATACTGAAGCTATCCCTTTTTTAAAATACTTCGACATGGGCGCCAATGACCTTGGCAGTTGAAGCGCCCTCTAAACCTTAATTAATTAATTAATTTGAATATTATTATTCACCAATTCTTCGATGTATGACTCTGGTACACACCACCATCCTCCATGACGTTTAAGTGGAGTGATATCACCACCATAATCTGCGAGAAACGTCGCAGATGTTCTCCTAAACGAATGACAGAGTACTTTTCTGCATTTGGTAATTTTAAAAAATTTGCAATATTTTTTGGTATTTTTGCAAATGTATTGATACCAATTGGATTGCAACTGCATTTGCCATGATTGTAAAACAAAAAAAGTTTTTTGTTTAACATGTGAGGGTCTTAAGGAAATGTAATTTTTACAGACTTTAACATAATTAAATTCTTCACTGGTTTTGATAGTAAATATTCTGGGCTTGTCATTTTTTGTCGTTTTAATGTTCACTATCAAAACAGAACCTTCCTCTTTCACATCGTAGATGCACAAATTGTACAATTCGACACAGTTTACAAGCAACAAATTGCCAAAAATAGCAACAACCTTATTAATACAATACACCAGTTAATAAATAAAACTTAATTATCATTGCCATTGTCATTATCATTGCTTCATTAAAAGAAAAGTTTCATCATCAGCTTTTGTAAGAAATGTGTTTACATCTTCTTGGGAAAATAACATTGCCTTTAGTAGGTTGATATCCCACATTTGCTTGTTTCATAAGTTTACTTACTTTATGAAAAGTAAGTTTTATGAAAAGTTCTTTGATCTTTAGCATTGCCTTTAATTTGAAATAAGTGCACCATAGTGTCGACTCTGTACATGATGTGGACTTGATGTTTAAAGAATGCATTAAATTAACAAACATCTTTATTCTAGCATGTTCATTATACTAACTTAACCAACCTGCTCCAAAAGATATGAGAGAACAACAGCTTCCCATAATAATTTTGCAGTGTTTTTCATTCATCCATTTCCTGAACTTTAAGTACTCTTTCCTCTTAAGTGCTAAGTTTGCAACACTTTTTTGGTATCATAGAATTTTCTGCTTTTGCAGCTTCTTCCACAATTTCTCTGGGCAAATCCATTATGTTTGAATTGCGGCTTTCAAACTAATTGCCATTTGTAAACATATTAGTTGCTTAGGTAGCATTCATGACGTCAAAACATGAATTTGCGAACTACTACAACTACGAATTACAAGTTAACATCAAAATTAATTTCCCTTCCTAAATCCTTGTAATTCTGTTATACAAGAAATTGTGTAAACAACTCGTTTATAATGTCACATAATTGCACTCGTAAGAAGATATTACCGAACGAACGACATTAGGAATGAGTTTGGTAATATCTTCTTATTCGTGCAAGAAAGGACAACATTATAAACTAATTGCATAATATTCTATTGTTTTTTCTTAATTTTTCGGTTTCCTATTGGTAGAACGGAAATATTAATTTTAGAATATTAAAGAACACAAAAACCTAGTCCTAAATGGCAATTTTCTTTTAATAATTATGAGCGAAATTTGAAGCTCATTTTCACATAAAATTGTTGAGTTTTCAAAATACTTTATTTGAAGTTATTTGAAGCACTTACACTAACAAATATAATAATATTTACAAATTTCTAGTAATGTGCATAATAAAGATGTGAGAGATCTTTCAAAAAAATTACATTTATGTAATTTTTGAAAAAACAAAAAATAACTCAAAATAAACTTTGTCATATTAAAGAGTGTAATTAGCACTATCAGTTACAAAAGTTGAAGAAAAAATTTACAGCCATATATGAGAAAAAGGTGTTTGAGCGTTTCTGAAAATGTGGAATTTTGAGCTAGAAAATGGTTTCGCAGAAAATGGTTGTTTTCAAGAAACTTTACTTACATTATTTAAAGCACATGTACTCGTAAATATAATAATGCGAAAAAATCGCCGCTAATGTAAATATTAACTACGTGAGAGACAAGTAAAAAAAATTACATTTTTCCGATTTTTGAAAAAACAAAAGAATAGAGCAATATGGCGTTTCGTCATCTCATAAAATACATTAGGCACTATCCCTACCAAAAGTTTAAAGAAAAACTTTGTAGCTGTTTTCGAGAAAATCTTGATTTCGTAATTTTTTTAAATTGCACATATTGCATGCAACATTGCACAAAAACTACTAAAAGTTTCAAAAATGCACATGACCTTAATGAAAGTACTCACTTTGGACAAAAAATTTTATTTGAAAGAAAAATCTCTCTTCAATTTTGTAGTTCCAGAATGACACCGAACAAATTTTAAACGTTTGCAATTTTCGAAAATTCAGAGTTATCCCCGAAAATCGAACCTCTGCCACCTTAATAAGTCTATTTTACTCTTTTGTTACAAGAAATTTAAAGAAAAAATTTGGAGCTGTTTTTGAGAAAATTTTGAAAATGTTCGGTGGGCTTCATGTAAAGTACTCCCAAATTTTTACTGAATCAATTTCAATCTTTTGAAAATCTCGAAGCTTCGACCAAAACCAGATTGACCAGGGAATATCCATTTTGCAAGAAATCATACGTATGGTTTAGGCGCTAGCAGTGTTCACAGACGGAAGACAGACTGATGGACAGCCGGACGTTTTCCTTTCAATTGGTGTATGAAGGACCCACAAAACATGGTTTCTGGCTACACCACGTGTTTGGGGATTTTTTTTCTTAATTTAGCAACTAGTTTTATCCATTTTTTTCATTATCACGGCCCGGCAATGAATTTGTTTCCGCCGAAAATTCGCCATTTTTTCGTGCAGCATTACATAACTTTCCCTATACTACGTATATCACTCCGTGTATATGTACGTATACGGGAGAGTAAAAATGGATTTGCAGAAGTGGACAGTGGACTCTGCTCTTAATAAGGGTAAAGCATGGGCTGATTGTGTGATCTTTATCTTGAATTATAGGTAGCAATGTAGGTGATGGCTCCGTTGGAGGGTGTTTTAACACCCAAAAGTTTTACATTGTAACTGTGTTTTCTTGGAGTATTTTAATGAAGTTCAGTGTTAGCCATGAATATGTACATGCAAGTGTTTGAAATTGTTATTCTGACTTATAAATCGTAACTCCATTCTTTCGGTTTAATTTTTCTTTTACTTCAATTTTTCTTTCTGTCCCCCCCCCCTTCCTTCATTTCGTTTAACTCATGCGAGAAATAAGTATTTCAGTCAATTCTTGTATTAAGATTTTTATTGACTTTCAGCTATTGGTAATAATTTTAAATGATGCAAATTTGTAGGTCAGAAAACAGTTTTATATTTTTTGCCCCTTTTTTTTATTGCAGGTGAAAGCAGATATGCGTTTGGCTCCATTGTACAGGTCAAATTTTGACGGAACTCGTATGGAATCTTTTGATAGACATTTTAAAGAGCAATCTGCAAAAGATTTATATTTCAATGATTTAAGGAAAAACTCATATGTTCGAGGAAAAAGTGGGAAAACATGGCCTCTATCAGATTTAAGGGATGTGATCATTATAGGTAAATTATGTTTATTATATTGTGTATTAAGTTTATTGCACCTCTGGTAGAAGATATCCAAAATTCAATGAATTTTTTTTCAGGAGAAACTTTTAAAGGTTGGAAACTGCCATTTGTGTTTGACTGTGACTTGTTTTTATTGCAAATTTAAATTTACTTTCATTAAATTGTGGCAGTATTCCATTGGAGATGCAATATTTTCTTGTTTATATTTTAATCAACCTGTGTTTTATGATATCCAGTATGCAACAAGTGCTTGAAATAACATGGGGATTTTAGGTAGTGATTTATTTCCATATATCATTCATTTAAATACCAGTGCTTCTGTAAACAATTTAAAAAGGTTAAAAAGGTGAAAATTACTGTTGGAATATTTACGTTTGTTAAGTCAAGAACAGCCTTTCTTGCAAGTACAAACTTTTCATTTACATGAGAGGAAAATGGAGTGTGAAAGTAAATTTTTAACTTTGTGTTGAAATTACCTTTAGAACTCTAAAATAATGAATAGTGGTCAAGAAAGTTAAGAGCATTACTGAGGAAATAGGAAAGGATTCAATGTCTGACAAATGTTTTATCAGAACATGTAGTTATAAAATAGATGCAATTTTCTTGAATAATAAATGTTGCATTGCAACTGTATTACTTCATCATTGTTCAGTAATTTTACAATTTTTATCCCGTGCTGCTCTAAGATGGCATCAGCATGTAATATGCTGCCTTCAGACTTAATAGAAATTATTTTCACTCAACCAAAGCAGAGGAGGCAATGCATGGGAAACTCGACTCATAATTCACACTTCAAGGTGTAACAACTTTGTCGCACTAAGGGATACAGTTGAAAAGCTGATCCTAAATATTACGTTAATTGGATAGAGTGGTCAGAAATGGCCGATACACCAATAATAATAATAATAATAATAATAATTATTATTATTATAACGATGATAATGATAATCATGATGATGATGATAATGATAATCATGATGATGATGCTAATGATAATAATTAGGGCTGTGATTTAAATGCAATGAAAACAGCAAAATATGCACATATATATGTAAATGAATTTGATAATATATGCAATAAAAAAAACGGAAATGTGTGAAATAGTGTAATGTAAAGTTCAACGTGGAAAATATATGTTTACAGCAAAAACGACACAGAAATCATATAAATTGTTACAAGTGACAAACATTAAGTCAAGGTCTTAATTTTGAAGAACACTCATTTCTTAGGAAAGTAATGGGAGATGCAAATAATGTACTACATTTCACAAAATAAAAAAAATAAAAAATGGGTATTGCAACAAACATATGACTTTCTCTCAATTATAATTATTATAATCTAGAACACAAAAATCAAATAACTTAAAACTTGAAAATCTTGATTTAATGCATTTCACTTGTGAGCCAACGATATTTGGAAAAGAGAAATATTAGTAAATTGAAAAAACGAGACATATCAAACTGAGGCATTGAAAACATTATGCATCAGCTCAGATTGGTCTCCATCACTACTCAGCGAACAAATGACTCACTCCCAGATCATCTGTGCCATAAATTCACGGGCCTGACTCTTAACACTACATGTTTGCACCATGTGTGGGCACGCATAGGTGCTTGGCAGATGCACATTTCATTTCAATTGATACTGACAATGACAGATCTTAGCATGCTTCTTCAGCGACTTCGTATGAGTCAGGTGAGTAGCAACGCTGATCCATGGCTGTGGCAATGCAACCAAATCCTCGGAAGCCCATTGCTTCAGAACAGGTCATATGATGTACCATAGCACATGACGAGAGAACTGTCAGTGCCGCTTACACGCTGATGGATATGTATCTGTTGGGCTGCTTTTCGCGGATGAGGGGAGAATATGCAATAAAAATATGCAACTATGGCCCAAATATGCAATTCTATTGATATATGCGAAAATATGCGAAATGAAAACAGTGTAAATTGATTCTAAATGCCTCAAAACATATACAATTTGTTGAAGTGGGATGTTTTATTTAACAGAAAAAAATATGCAAATGCATATAAATCACAGCCACGATAATAATAATTGCAGTGAAACACAAATGTAATTCATTTTCAACCTACATTATTGCCTTCTTTTCTACTAAAAAATAAAATTTTTATGTAATTGTTTTGCAGATGATGAAGATGATGATGTTATTCTTGCATCTAGTAGTAATGAAGTTGTGGAATCTCATCCTACTATTACACATCCTAAAGCAAAATTGTTGATGTTTTGTGAAAATCGACGACCTCCTTATTGGGGAACATGGACTAAAAAGAGCAAAAGTATTAGACCAACCTGTCCATTCAGGAAAGATGAGGTAAGATAAAATATCCCATTGAGGCCAGGGTCCAACAAAAAATTGAAACTTGTAATTTTATAATATTAAGAGATTTTAATGTTCATTGGATTTTTACCCTATATCGATATAATGTTTTTTAAGGGGCCATGAATTCTGAATATGGTATAGAGGAAAACTCTATAAAGAGGAAAACTGAGTATATGGGCTTTTGGTCGGGACTGGAAAAAATTGACATTACATAGAGGAAAACCTTAATATGGAGGAACGTTATAAAGAAGTTTGACTGTATTTATTTATTTTTTAAATTTATTTTATTCCATGTTATATAATACAAGAATATGTGCATAAAACATCATGTACCTGCACCTCGCTGAGGGCAATGCCCTGTGTGCAAGACAAGCATAACACAATTTTAATTTTAACAATAATGACAGTATCAAAATTTAAACACTAAAATTCAAAAATTATAAAATTTAGAAACGATACAAAATTAGAAAAAGTTAAAAAATTATAATAGGAAAAGGTTTGTACTGACACAAGTCAGAGTGGGGAAAGAAGAACCTTTGCTATTTGATCATAGTCTTAATATCCTCTTCATTCAAGTTACATTTCTGGTAAATGAAAAATGAACACCATAAATTTGTGGACTCTGCAGAGCGAAATTGTATTGATACATTTTTGAGGAAGTATACAACAAACTGTCACACTGATAGAGCACACCTGGTGCTTCATTTCGGATGGATTTCCTGATGGTCTTACAGAGCGTGCAATGTGACGTGTCCCAAACATGCTCAATTGGGGGAGATCTGAGGAGTGTGCTGGCCAGGCCAATGTACGTGATTGTACACCTTGGAGAGCATGTTGAGTGGCATGGGCTGCATGTAGTTGTGCATTGTCATGCTGGGCTATGGTTAGGCATACTAGCAGGCTATGTGCTGGGCAAGGACATCGCCTTGTTGGTGTACAAATGGTAGCAGACAGGTTGATAGGTATTGTGGATGTATGGTACACTGTTCAATGTTCCCTCTATGATCACCAGAGGAGAATGGTCATTGTAAGATATGGCTCCCTACACTATGGTGCCACGTGTTGGTCCTGTATGCTTCCTTATATACTCCAGACATAGGCTCACCTGCTCAAAGCCACACACATAAGATTTGCATTGGCACCAAGGCAGAAGCGACTCTGAAGGCAGCAAATTGCCATTCACCCTTCCATAAGCACCTATCACGACAGCACTGGAGGCATGCTGCACAATGTTGGGGCATGAAGTCACCTGAACGGCATGCTTGATTGCAGCCCTGCTTCATGGAGACAGTTCCAGATGATGATCACTGACACCCTCCAGAGCAACAGTGGCCCTAATTTGTTGTGAAGTTGTGGTGCGTCCCGACGCCATGATTCTGGCATGTGTTTCAGCAATTATTTTATTTCATCAAATTAAACAATAATTATTTTATCAAAAATGGCTCAAATTTTTTTCTTTAAATTTTATCCTTGTGTGTAGAAACAAACTGTTAGATAGCAGTGATGGTCCCATTTTCTATGTACTCTGTGTTTTCAAAAATTGCAACAAAAAAATATCAGAATTGTAAATTCGAATTTCCTTTGTTGTTTGCTGCGTCAAAATGTGGTTTGCAAAATGGCAGCATGGCAGTTGGAAATTCTTAGCATTTTTTAAATTTTATTTATTAATTAATGGTGACAGCAACAAGCTGTTGTACACATATCATTACATCGGTGTAATAAAGTTTGATAAGGAATCATTTTTGTAGAGTAATAAAGTTATCATTTAATCACAATTATAAATCACAGATAGTATGTCTAGAGATATACATGTATATATTATCATCATTTAATTGATCACAAAGTGTTGACTATCCAGACTATCCTTGAAGGCGCTCAGGGTTTCCTTTTGTATACAGAGTGTGGGAAGTGTATTCCATGTGTTTACTACTCGGTTTACAATAAAATGAGAGTGTTGTCCTGTCCTTGTCCTTTCTTTCACCAGTTTCATCGTGTGTTCCCTAAGCCTAGATTCCATGGCTTTAGTGAAGAAGTTGTTAAATTCAGGATTGTTATAATATCCATTCAAGATTTTATACGTTTCTATAATATCACTCCTATTTCTTCTCTGTTGTAATGTTAGAAGTGATATTTCTCTACATCTTCTTTCGTAATCGTTCTCTACATCATAATTCATAATCTTTCTGACATAGTTCTCTAGGGATCTTGGTAATCTGCCTTTGTACTTTTTCAATATGTTTTTTATCTTTCTGATAATAAGGGGACCAAACCACATTAGCATACTCTAGTATAGGTCTGATATACGTTGTATAGATATGTTGTACCATAGATGGACACAATGTGGAGAATGTCTTTCTAATAAGGTATAGTAGCTTATTAGCTTTTTTGGTAACGGCAGACACTTGGTTATCCCATTTCAAATTTTGAGTGATAAGAACATTGAGATCATTTTGTTCTGTCGTAGAATTGAGGATGCGATTTTCAATGGTATAATTAAAATTTGGATTATTTCTTTCTAGATGGAGGACTGTACATTTATCGGAATTTAAAGGCAACAACAAGGATTCCGACCATCTCACCACTTTGTTGAGGTCATTTTGTAATGTCTGATAGGTTTTTAGTGGATTTGAGAAAAGTTTGTTGTTGTCCGCATAGCAGTTCCAACTTGAGGAGAATTCGTTACCTAGGTCGCAAGTATACAGGATGAATAGTGTTGGGCCTAGAATGAGTCTCAGGGCACACCACTTGTAACAACATGGGGTCTCGACAGTGTGTTTCCAATTGCTAGCTGGAATGTCCTGTCTGATAAATATTCCTGAATCCACTTCAGTAGTTTGCCTCATATACCCAAAGATGAGAGTTTGTGAATGAGACGTTTATGTGGTACTTTATCAGGAAGCCTTAGCATAATCCAGATAAATGACGTCGACTGGTTGTTTCTGATCCAATTCTTTGGTCTATATATCTAGCGACTGGAGTAAATTTGTGGATGTGGATCTTCCTGGGATGAAACTGTATTGTTGTTTAGGGAAAATATCATTTCCAAATGCATGATCTATAAGACATCGGACAATCACCCTTTCCATGACTTTGCTCACTGTGCTTGTCAGACTTATCTGTCTGTAGTGTTTTGGCAACTTTTTGTCTCCTTACTTGAAAACTGATGTGATGACAGCTTTTTTCCACGCAGAGGGCAACTTCCCTGGTTGTAATGACTGTTGGAATATTTTGTTCAGTAAAGGGGCAAGTTGTAATTTACAATTTTCCAGATACATGGTTGAAATACCATTAGGGCCAGCGGATGAGTTTGCATTCAGTCCGCACATTATCTGGGCAGTTTCAATGTTTGAAAATTCTATATTTTCAATAATTCTGGTGCATTTCTCTTCAATATTTGGCAATGGACCTTCTGGTTCAACAGTATGTACTTTTCCGAAATCATTTGAAAAGCATTCCATGATTTCACTTGGATCAGTTATTACAGAATCTCCATTCAGAACAATCATAGGAGGACCAATTTTACAACTAGTTTGTCTTCGTATGTAGGGGAAGAATTTTTTGCCACCATCCTGAACAATTTGCTCTTCGTGTTTTCGTGTAGGCTGTCTCACATTAGAGGTGAGATTGTTTGAAATATTCCTATAGATGGTGTAACTTTCATCTGTTCCAGTTCTCCTACATTCAGCCCATGCTCGACATTTAAATCTGTTTTGTTTTATGATCTCATAATTAATCCAAGGTTTACTTAAATTTCTTCTATTCTTGATATGTGGTGAGTGAGTATTTGAAAGGCCTATAGATGTTTCACAAAAATTCTCATAATTAGTTTCAACATTGTTGTTTTTAGCGTCTTCGTTAATATCTGTGTTTAGTAATGTATGTCATTCAGTAAGGTGTCTCATTATTGTTGTGTAGTCTGCTTGGAAGAAATTGCGTTTCGAGATGGTGTTATGAGAAACACTATTATTCATGGGCGATTCCACTTGTAGCGATGTCATCACTAAATGATCACTTTGACCAATATTTGGCCTTAGGATCAGAGGTGTAATGATGTCTTCATCAATAGTTAACACTAAATCAAGAATCGCAGGGGTTTGGTTTACTCTGTATCTAGTAGGCTCAAATACCATCTGAGAGATATTTGAGTCTGTATAGTGTTTAATAAATTCTCTTTCAATTTCTGTGATTGGAATAGCTCCATGTTTGGTCCACGTAACTGTGGGAAAATTGAAGTCTCCAAAAATAATAACTGGCATCTTCATGTCGCATACCATAATCATTTTCTCAAATCGTTTGAGATCTGATTGCTGAGGTCTCGTGTCGGGATGTTGTTGGTGTGGTCTATATATTCCTCCTATGGCATATAGTATGTTCCCAAATTCTAGTTTCAACCAGAGTGCTTCCATATCATGGGTCCTGTATTTCATACATGTTTGTCGCTTTCACTGTCGTACTTCCAATTTTTTGTTTCACATACATTATAAATCCCTCTCCTTGCCTCTCCGGTCTGTCTCTGCGGTGTATGTGAAAGCCAGGTACATGTATTAGGGAGTCAGGAATATTCGAGTTGAGCCGTGATTTAATAATTACTATTACATTTGGTTGTACAGTGTTGACTTCTATCAGGAATTGGTCAAACTTTGGAAGGAGAATGGCAATGTTCGTGTACATAATTTTTGTATTTGTGTCCAAGTTGCTTGTGCCATAATTTTTGTGATTGTTGCCAGTCATGTTAAAAGGATGATGTAGATAACATTCTTATGAAAGGAAATAGATTTAAGGAAGATAAATGAGTGAATTTTTTTATTGAATACCAGCCATCTAGCATGAACTAACTTTAGCTAGAAATTTGCTAGATGTAGGAATTTCTGTGATTATTTCCTCTTTCCAAAAATTACCTAAATTCCTTTCAAAATTATAAAACAGATTAAACTTTTTCAGGGATTTTTTGATTATGAAGTGGATTCGGATGATGAATGGGAAGAAGAAGAACCAGGTGAATCACTTCATGGTTCAGATGATGAAAAAGAGTCTGAGGATGAATATGAAGTTGATAATGAATTTTTTGTTCCTCATGGATATTTAAGTGATGAGGAGAATTGTGAAGAGGAGGAAGTTATGGTACTACAATAATAAATTCTTATAATGTTTTTAATAATAATGGTTCTTTTTATTTTTATTTTTAAAAATATTTAATCACTTTTAACTAAATCCTTTTCATGGATATCATCTGCTAAGACAAAATTTATTTCAAGATAGGATGAAGATAATTTAGAACATTTATTGTTTTAGAACCCTGAAACTATGAAGGCCAAACTTAAGTTTTTGGAAATGGAATTTGAAGAAGAAATGAAACACAAGACTGAACGAATCAAGCCGAGACTTTTTGGATGCTTTTGGGCAAGTCAAAAGTCTGATGAAGGTAAGGGAGTAAAAAGAATACCTTATATTTAATATTGGTAAATTGGTGGCTTAGCTGGTTGCAGCTTTGGTAGTATAATAGTGTTTTGAACTGTTGTACCCAAATTTGAGGGTTGAAACCCAATTGAATCCATGGATTTTTAAGGGCGAAAAAGTCTTTCCTTTGAAGGAGTACTAAAGCCAGCTGTCCATGTTGTAGATTTACGGCATGTGAAAGATCCTGTAGGCTAATATTCAGTTTGAGAGATATACCTTCAATATTCCTGGATAGTTTGTCATGGGTTAAATATTTTGTATTAAAATATCTTTTTTGATGCATATTTCAAACATTTTATGTATTTGATTCTGTTTTTGTTTGGCTCAGTATACAGACATGCACAAATTATTAGCAAAATGCTATTTAATAGAAAAATCTCTCTGTCTCAAAACATTCGAACTAAACTTAAATGAAAAAGCTACAAACTTATTATTACGAGCACCTTTAGCATGAATTTAAGCATTAATTTATCAGGGCATGCCTTGAATGAGTTTTTTGTGTAATTTGGTAATTTCAACATCATTCCAGATGATGTGTTCTCCACGAGTTGTTCCCGTGTAGGATATTTTGCCTTCACTTTCATTTTAAGAACACTCCATAGTGATTTTATTGGATTCATATCTGGGCTATTTCCTGGCCAGTCGAGCACACAAATCGAGTTCATGAGTGCCTCGATCTGTTCTTCTGTGCAAATAGGTTCATGGGGGTGGGGGGGACTGTGTACAGTGCTGAGTAAGTATGTACGGTGCTGAACGTTGGCTGCAGTGCATTAGAGGTATTGAGTAAATTGAGTTACCGAAAATTATGCACAAGGTGGGACTGGTGATCACTCACACAGGAACACAAACAGCACCAGATGGAAGATTGTGAGGAGCTTTTGACCCAATACGAAGCTGAAGGTGGCGGTTTTCTGAATCAAATAATCACTGATTACTAAACATGATGTCTCCATTATGAGCCAGAAATAGAACAACAATCCATGGAATGATGCCTTAAGAATCCCCCATACGGGTCAACTCGGCAATCCCTCATACAGATTTTTACCAGCATGGCATGCAGGCTCTTGCTCATTGGTGGATAAAATGCATTGAAAAAAGGGAGATTGTATTAAAGAATAGTGTTGTGTTCTAAAAGACTGTTCTATTACTATTAAGTTTGTTCTTTTATCTACTGTAGTTATCATACAAATAAATAGGAGGCATTACTTTCGGAAAGCCTTTGTTAAATGACCTGTATACTGTCTAGCACTGTCGGGTTGTCCAACCTTAGTGCAACTTGGTTCATTGAAGTTGTTTCTTGAACACAGTAGTCAATTTTTGTTTATTGTGGGATTGTCGTGCCTTTAAGCCACCTTCAAACAGCCTTCTCTTACAGTTCTTGAGGAAATTTGAATGCCATCGTCTTGGACAATACTTTGGGGTTGAGATGATGTTAAATACCTATTAATGGATGCTTTTCTTAGCAAAAAATGGAAGAAAGCCTTGTTTGTAGCACTGTTACATTCACTTTTTCCCTTCCTCTGCGGTGTGGTCTGCTTTTCTTCCTTTAACTTTTTTGCAAAACTATTGACATTCACTAACTCATACAAAACAACTAATTTCGTTCATGGTATTATTACAGGATGTAGTAGCACTTCAGCTCTTACATGTTTTTGTAGAAACACGTCTCTTTCCTTGCCCACATACGTGGTTTCACAGTTATGCTACTGTGAGCAACTCTGATCCCTGCTATCCACCCCAGGCACCCCCACCCCCTTTTCACAGTTGGTGGGAAGTTTGGGAGGGAGCCTAGATCTGGAATGTGAATTGATGAATTGCATTCCCAATTAAAAAGCGCTGAGAAAAAAAATTATGACACCTAATGGCTCCTCCAAGAATAAAAAATTCTAGCAAAATATCCAGCATTGCCCGGGCTTTTCGTATTCAATCATTGTGAAGAAGAAAACGTCTGTCTGTCTATCTGTTTCTATCTACTACTCATGTCTCTATCTGTGTCTCTATCTACCTCTCTGTCTCTTTGTCTATTCTCTATCTGAAACCCTGCATGTCTGTCTGCCTGTTTGTCTGTCTCTCTGTTTTTGTCTCCCTCTGTGCCTCTGTCTCCCTCTCTCTCTTTCTCTCTCTGTTTTTGTCTCCCTCTGTGCCTCTGTCTGTCACACACACACACACGCGCGCTGTCTGTCTCCATCTGTCTCCGCATCTCTGTTGTCCTCTGTTACTTTCCGTCTCTCTGACTCACTGTCTGGTTCTCATGGGCCTCGTACTGCATCACTCAGCAACAATGAAGCACAGTTCGAATGGAAATTGAATTAAAATGAAGCACAGTTTTGTTCTGCAGTGCCATGTAGTAGAGTTACACACAATTAACAGCACATAAACCTTCTGGGTGAAAAAACATTTAGAAGTGCCAACTATTCGTAGAGGTGTGTGTGCGTGTGTGTGTGTGCGAGTGAGAGTGTGAGTGAGTGGAGTGAGAGTGTGAGTGAGTGGAGTGAGAGTGTGAGTGAGTGGAGTGAGAGTGTGAGTGAGTGGAGTGAGAGTGTGAGTGAGTGGAGTGAGAGTGTGAGTGAGTGGAGTGAGAGTGTGAGTGAGTGGAGTGAGAGTGTGAGTGAGTGGAGTGAGGAGTGTGAGTGAGTGGAGTGAGGGTGTGAGTGAGTGGAGTGAGAGGTGTGAGTGAGTGGAGTGAGGGTGTGAGTGAGTGGAGTGAGGGTGTGAGTGAGTGGAGTGAGGGTGTTGAGTGAGTGGAGTGAGAGTGACGTGAGTGGAGTGAGAGTGTGAGTGAGTGGGAGTGAGAGTGTGAGTGAGTGGAGAGAGAGTGTGAGTGAGTGGAGAGAGAGAGTGTGAGTGAGTGGAGAGAGAGAGTGTGAGTGAGTGGAGAGAGAGAGAGTGTGAGTGAGTGGAGAGAGAGAGAGTGTGAGTGAGTGGAGAGAGAGAGAGTGTGAGTGAGTGGAGAGAGAGAGAGAGTGTGAGTGAGTGAGTGGAGAGAGAGAGAGTGTGAGTGAGTGAGTGGAGAGAGAGAGAGAGTGTGAGTGAGTGGAGAGAGAGAGAGTGTGAGTGAGTGGAGAGAGAGAGAGTGTGAGTGAGTGGAGAGAGAGAGTGTGAGTGAGTGGAGAGAGAGAGAGTGTGAGTGAGTGGAGAGGGAGAGAGTGTGAGTGAGTGGAGAGGGAGAGAGTGTGAGTGAGTGGAGAGGGAGAGAGTGTGAGTGAGTGGAGAGAGAGAGTGGAGTGCGAGTGTGTGTGAGTGAGAGTGAGTGTTTTTTAGGGTGGGTTGAAAAATCTTTTTTTTGCCCGCTGGGTGCTTAAATTGAAGTTTTTGATGAGAAAACATGTTTTGTTAAACATAATGATTTTATCATAAGTTTAGAGGGTGCACCGATTGCTCAAACATGGCATTTTTTGGTACTTTTTTGACATTTGGTCTTGTAGAACTCAATAGATGCATCAGAAATGCCTGAATATATTTTGTTTTTCCTTCATTGATACTGAACAACCTTTATTCAAATATATACTTTTTTTGGCTGACTTAGTATTGTTACCATATTATATTGGCCATTTGAAATTTGAAAAATCTGATAGATTTGTATTCAAAGACCCAGAAAACCTCTAAATATGAATTTTCATGAAGAAGGGACAATGTATGGGACAGAAAATTATAAATATTGGCAAAATGGTACTTTTTAGCCCTTTTTTAAAACACTAAGGACATCCAAAAAATTATATATTTGTACAAGGGTTGTTTGGTATTGGTGTGGGAAAAACATAAGAAATATTCTGACTTTTCCGATGCATCTATTGTGTTCTACAAGATCCAGTGTCAAAGTACCAAAGCATGCCATGCTTGTGCCATTGGTGTGCCCTCTAAAATTATGATAAAAATCATTATGTTTAACAAAACATGTTTTCTCATCGAAAACTTCAATTTAAGCACCCAGTGGGCAAATAAATTTATTTATTTATTTATATATATATATATATATATATATATATATATATATATATATATATACACACACACACACATACATACACACACACACATATATTCACACACACGCACGCACGTGTGCGCTCACACACACATGCTCACACACACAGATATGCATTTTATCTTTATGTAGAGGGTTTGCTCCGTTTATTGGAAATAAATAAATAGAAGAACATAAAAATATTGTTAAAATGTCATAGTTGTAATTGATGATATATATGTATTATAAAGCAGCTTTAATGAACATTTCAATCAAGGGCTGCACTTCAGTGTGTGCACACAATACATTACAGAAATATAACAATTTTCCCTCTGTCCAACTAGTATGCTTTTACTCTTAAAGTCATAATTTAGAGTATGAGGAATGATTTTGCTTATAATTTGTTCATGTCTGTAAATGTCTTAAAGAGTTTGAAGCTCTGACAATTGTTCTACGATGTTAAGAAGGCTAAGTTGTTTTGATGTTAAGAGACAAAAAATTTTGCAGTCGGTGCAAGAGTTCTTGCATTGTTGAGTTCCTACCGAGCTGTGTCCCAAGAGAATCCAATTGTTTTGAGTGGACCATCTACACCAGAAGTAAGCAGTCCTGTGCATGAAAGCCAGGGAACATGTCCTTCTACAGGTTCGAAGAAGAAGAAGAAATTTCCTGAATCATGTGAGGATTTGTTTTATTCTTTGTATTATAATTATTTAATCATTGTATAGTGAATACAGTTGAAGATTTAAAAAGAATATTCAATAAAAGTCACAGAAGATGTGACTCAGAATGCTGAATTTTGTGAATATTTAAGTATTTTCTTTGATTATCTTCCAGTCACTATTTAGATTTAAAATCATTGTTTCTAGCTCTAGTTAATGTTTTGCTGACAAATTTAAGATCTAAATTTTAATTAGTGACTTTGGAACCATTCAATGAATTTCATAATGGAATACAGCCTGTTCTGATTGTTTTCCTTTCATCTTGAAATGTTTTTCATTTCAGTACTGTGTTTAATGTTACTGAAACGTTTAATCTATTTTCTGTATATTAAATCACTGTTTTTTTTTAGAATGCTCAATTAATCAATATACTTACATTATTTTAACAGTAGTTATGAGGGTTGATGAAGCATCTAGTAAAGACTTTAATTGTTTGGAAAATTTATTCTATCAGAAAAGAAGTGTTTGTGGTCTTAAATTAGTTACTAAATCATTCTTTTTCATTAAAAGATTTACAGTATTTATTGAAACATTCAAGTAATCTTTTCAAATGTTTGTAACATGTCACAAACTTTTAATACCGGTTCATTTGTTTCTTATTGTTGGAAAATTTTCCCCAAAAATGCTACCTTTTATGTTATACTCTATGTAATCTCTTATGTAATACTAAAGTATTACTTCAAGAAATTTAAATTATTTTCGATACCAGCTTTAATTCTTTTACTTCAATTTCTGCAGAATTCATTAAATGATTTTAGCATGCCTTTGTTCAAAATAAAATTTGTTCAATTTGATAAGTCCTTTTTTAAAAAAGTTCAATGTTACTTTCATGAGTTTCTTGATTATATGACGAGTTCTTAATTTTCACGGAGCTTACATTCTGATTTTTGCGATGATGGAGTCTTGTTGGAGTGTCAATTGTGCAATCTTTTCTCTGGAGCACTCCAGAAATATTTTTTCTGTGAAAGCAACTTCTGTGTGTGAATTCAAATGACTGCCTCCCCAAACACAATTACTAGATTGTGTATTTTACTATTTACAAGAACAAAAACTATGAAAATATTAAAAATCTAAATTCCTAAACCTGATACTAACTACTATCTTACTATTTACAGAAAATCACTAATGTCTCGGATGGACGTTTTTATAGCGGCTTGTTCTCGTATTTATCATACATCCTCTTCCCAAGTTGTAACACTCAATAAAGTTCATCCCTTGATAAGAATAAAATGATTTAAGAAATGAAATTTAACTTTGCTCTATCAGCAAAGTTGTCTCAATAATCAATAAATATCACTGCATCGGAACCTGAATATGGAACATCTTCCTAATGTCGACAACCACAAACCCTTATATCACTCACATTCAATCTAACATCAGTTTGACTTGTGTTATGTATTGTCTCAGACAATGTTTTGCATACTCAAAAATTAAAATATAAGTATTTTATTTGTATTATGTCGTATTAGTATTTTATTTGTATAATTACGTGTTATTATGTGCAATTGACATAGATGCGTAGACGTGTTATCGTGAAGTGGGTGGATGCAATCTTCATTTAGTGAGGAGGCAAACATAGAGTTCATTAGAAAGTCGGAATTTGTGATGCTCTAGAGAAATCCGTGGAGAGGGTCAGGAATTGCTTTTAGATTTCTTGGGAAACGTTATTTTCAAAGTGATTGAATTAAGAACCGGTTATAGTTGAGGTAGGCAGTGGGAAATATCACTTGCGTATAAAAATGCATTCTGGGAAAATTGCTTTGGAAGAGATGATTAATTGAATAATTATTGGATACCTGTCAGAATTATCACTTACTCTTAAATAATACATTCTGTATTTTTGTACTAAAGTTTACTTCGGTATGTAGCCTAAAGGGCCTGTAAATCAGACTATCCACATGAACAGGACAAACTTTCCTTTGTGAACCCTATATTTTTTAAAGCACCGGCATGCTTAATCTATCACAGGGCAGCATATTGTGGCAAATGAGATTAGTTCAAAGCGGAAAGTAGATTTTCAAATTTTGCCATAGAATTGGTCATTAGGAAAAGATGGTCCTTAGGAAGGAAGAAAAAAGAAAAAAAGAAGAAGAAAAAAAAGCCCTCGAGGGAATTTAGTTACAAGCTCAATGAAATTCACCAAACATTTAATTTTTTAGCTTGATTGCTGCTCCCATTTCTTTTCTTCATCTGACAGAGAATAGAAAATGAAGTTGTTCTTTGTTGAAGGAAACTTGTATTTTTTTAAAAGAATTTCAAAAGACTTACAACAGGTATGTGATCATATCTGCTCTAAATTGCACACCTGTTCAGAAGGCCACAAGTACTGCTGTCAACCTCTCCGCTTGGACAGTCCATTCTCTCTTTCTCTCTCCCTCCCTCCCTCCCCTCCCTCCCTCCCCCTCTCCTCCCTCCCCTCTCCTCTCTCCTCCCTCTCTCTTCTCTCCTCCCTCTCTCTCCTCGCTCCTCCCCCCTCTCCCTCTCCTTCCTCTCTCCTCCCTCTCTCCCCCTCTCCTCCCTCTCTCCCTCTGTCCTCCCTCCCTCTGTCCTCCCTCCCTCTCCTCCTCTCTCTCTCCTCCCTCTGTCTCTCCTTCCATCTCTCCTCTCTCTCCTCCCTTCCTCCTCTCCTCCCTTCTCTATCCTCAGATAGTTCCTTACAAAAGTTAGAAATGTTTCTATTTTTATGAATTCTGTTCTGGGAAATCTGTATTTAAATTTTTGTGACCACCCAGTTGTGTTAATCTGCATGAACGAACTCAGATTACCTTGTTATGGGCACTAACTGTACTTCTGAACCTCTAAACACAGGTTGCCATTTTGAGAGAACATGTTCCTCTCAACTACATTTGTAGGTGTTAAGTTTGTTGATGTAGGTACTTTCCCTTCTGCAGTGGGAGGCCATGTGGAAACAGGATTGCCTTAGTGTTGCACTGATCTGCCTGCTCCCATGATGATGCACATGGCTATGTGCCTGTCACCTGCATTTATATTCTTCCACGCCTGATCTAAATTCCTCATTGAAGGCTTAACTATGAAATGTTTTTGATCTTTCTGTTGAACTGTTTATTAGATATTTACATATGTTTTATTATTTCAGTTGTTCCTGCATTGATTAAGCTTGTCCATGGGAACATAAATGGCCGAGGGTTTTTAGTGAAAGAGTTTACTTCACTATATGAGAAGGGAATTAGAAACAGCAAGACAAGGAGCAGAAAAAGATAGTGATAATCCAATTCGGGGAGATACTGTTGTTTCTAAACTTAAAATATCTGAGAAGATTAAAGAAATTGCATCATGGATTGCTTGTCCTGATGAAGGTCCATTTTTAAACAGGATGTGCTGGTATGTGCCTTCAGAAATACGAATAGCCTATGGATTAGAAGACTTGGTCATTCCTAATAAAGTCTGGAATTACATTAATGTGCCAAAGAGGGAGCTGGAGCTATCTAATACCATTCCCTCACCTGTTGTCAGTGAGACTAATTCTAAACCCAAATCACTGCCTTTAATAACTAAATTTACAAAGAAATTGTCTCCAGAGGAACGCCAGAGACAGTTAGCATTATCTAACTCTAGTAGCGAAACTGAAATAGAAATTGTAGATGAAGTTAAAGTTGTTTCTACTTCTGAAGATAATGAAAAAATAATTGCAGGAGATAAGTCTAATAAAGAAAATTCTTCTGTGAATGATACTTCTGTTAATGTTACTTCTGGAAAAACTGATATAGAAACTCCAAACAGTGGACTGAAAAAATTGGATGGTTCTGGAATTCGTGGAAAATTGTTACAGTTTAAATCAAAAAGTGCTAGTATTATCCCTCATTTGGAGCAACGAAAGAGAGTTCCAATTTTAAAGTCAGTACCGTTGGGTCAAGCATTTTCACCATCCACCTCAAGTTCTTGTAATACAGGTGCTCAGGAAAAGCAAACCAATGGTAAAAATGATATTAAAGAGACTTCTGAAGATGTCAATTGTATAGTAATTGATTAAAACTGTTAATTCTGTCTTACAATGTACATATAAATGAGCGTTATTAATGTTATATATTTCTGAACTCTCGAAGTTTACTAGTAGATGGTTGTTTTTGAACAATTTTGTGTAAAGGATATCCGTGGTTTATGAAATATGCTACTTCTATTTACTACTCTTTTGAAGGTAGTAATTAGTTTTGAATTGAAAGATATTCATTAATTTTTGTGAATGATACTTTGTAAAAAAAAGAAAAAAGAAAAGAGGAATAGTGATTTTTGATTAACTTTTGGAAGATATGTTCACCATTTATTTTGTTACAATTTGAACATTGTTTTTATACTCTAGATGAATTACTCTGTATTTACAGATTATGAATTTTTATTTGTCAAATATCAATATAATCAATTTCTTTTCATAACTTATTTCATTTTCCTCACACCCTTTTAAAAATCCATGAAGTACTAAAATGAAAATCCTTTTTTTTGAATGTAAATAAATAATTCATGATTTCAGTGATTCATTGTAGCTTATTCATTACACATATCATTCATTAGATTGAAGAATATGTGCAGTCTCATTAATATTTCTAAGGGATTATCAATTGGGAGTGGAAGAATGGAGTGTTGCCACTTACTTGCATGACAAGTATATGGTTGTGGCTCTAGCAGGCCTAAGATGCACCAGTTATGACTAGGGCCTGGATTTTAATGACCTAAAAATCAGCAAAATATGCAAGCATATATGACCTAGATCCTTTATAAATATGACCTTAAAAAATAAAATGTGACTTTATATAAGTTTATTTTTTTGAAATTCCTGTTGATTTTTTAGGTATAACATAAATTCAAAATTCAGTCAAGAACAGATTGTGAGTGTAGTACTTAAGCTTTGCAGTCTTTGGAACGAACTAGCAATTAAAAGACATTGCTTGCGTCTGTAAAACAAATCAAGTACAGTACAATAAAACTCATGAAACAAAATGTCTTGCTTTCCTAGTGCATACTTCATTGTGTAATGATTTCCAATTTCCTCTCAGTCTTAAGCTCCTAGAGAGTTGCATTGGATCACAAGGTGCATTTTCGGGGTTTGCATCTTAAAAGACCTATGGTTGTCGCTGAGGATAATTTTGTATCTGAAAAAGCTCCTTGTCACATCAAATGACATCACAGGTGCATATTTGAAGGCGGCGATGCCACTGCAGAGCAGATTTGGTTCATTGTCTTCAAATTTTACAGCATTTCCAGAAATTATATCGCTGATGTTGCACATTGTATATTCTACAGTATTTCACTGAAGAACACTCAGCAATTTGTTGTACACTTTTTCAGCCATATGACCATGATCTCGACCAAACTCATTCTGCACATGTTGTACAATGTTCAAGACGTCACACAGTTGACTACCAGCAGTTTCCAGTCTGGTGATGGCTTTTGATACCACTGAAAAGTTGGTGTTATATACGTAAAATATCATTCCATTTTCACAACGCGCAGGAGGCAAGAAAGAAACGCAAATTTGCTTTCTATCAGGCGTTCATCGTGGCACTAGAAATATGTTTCAAATAATCCCTTTTTGGGTGTAATAGGTGAGTTTGTGACTATCATCTGATACATTGTCATGCGAGACACTTTTTCATGCTTTTTATTTATGTTTCCTTAAAAATATGACAAATATATGCATTTAGGGCAAAATTTGGCCAAAATATGACCTTTTACTAAAAACGGTGTGAATATGACTTTATATGCACAATAAAAATACGTTTTTCTATTCGACAATACCTGGATTCATGCACAAATTGTTTTAAAATTCTTGTCACATGCAAATTATTACATTTATGAGCACATGTGCGCTCAAACGCCATTTTCTCCTAAATGGCTACAAATTTTTTCTTCAAACTTTTCGAACAGGTAGTGCTAATTGCACTCTTTAATATGACGTAAATTTATTTTGAGGATTTTGTTGTTTTTTCAAAAATTACACATGTAATTTTTTTTAAAGGATCTCTCACATCTTTAATATTCACATTACCACCAATTTTTAAACATTATTATATTGTGAGTGTATGCACTTCAAATAAAGCATTTTGAAAACTCAAAAATTTGCTGTGAAAATGAGCTTCAAATTTCGCATTTTTAGTAGCGCTAAAACGCAATTTTCTTTAAAACGGCACATAATTTTTAAAAGAAAATTGTTATTTAGGGCTAGGTTTTTGTGTTCTTTGAAATTCTAAAATTAATATTTTCGTTCTGCCAATAGGAAACCGAAAAAATTAAGAAAATGACAAAAAATGTACTTTTGGCGGTGATAGATGGCAGCTGGCAAGAAAGAGTATGTGGCAATTCGGAATAGCTAGCGAAGACCCAAGGAAATTGAAAACTAATACGGGAAAGTCTGTGCCATTCTGTAGCACACTAGTTTTTCTTAATTTAGCAACTGCATTTATCCACTTTTTCGTTCCTAGGGCCCTGTAATGAGATATTTTCTGCCGAAAATCCGCCGTTTTTTCACGCAGCATTACATAACTTTCCCTATACTGTACGTACGTACGTATAGTATACGGGAAAGTAAAAATGTATTGCTTGAAACTATTTCATTTTCGCACCAAATGTTCTACAATTTCAAATGAGTTGTTTAAAAAGTGATGACTGAGACGTGTTAATTCGGAGAGAAATTGGTGTATAAATAGTATTGCATAACCATTACTACAGGCGAGAAAATGCCTGCTATTTTAGTTCCACTAGTTGCTTTACCGTATATGTACGTATATACGGAGTATATAAGTAGTAAAGGGAAGTTATGTAATGCGCGAAAAAAACCTGCGAAAAACATCTTATTTCAAAGCCCTGATAACCAAAAGTGTATAAATCCAGTTGCTAAATTTAGAAAAAAAATCCCCTTAACACGATGCAGCCAAAATGCACGTTTTATAGCTCCTTGCTACCGAAAAGTTGATTGACGGCAAAACGTCTGTTCGTCTGTATGTGGACAATGCTAGCGACTAATTAAACGGTTCAGCCGATTTTCTCCAAAATTGATAAAACCCGATCGATCTGACTTATCTCGTGACCCCTTGAATTTGAGAGCGATATTTTAATTTTGGGGGAATTTAAATGAAATCCCTGGAACGTTTTCAAAATTTTCAACAAAAAAAGGAGCCAACAATTGAAAAAATTCAAACATTTTTGGGGTCTTCCTACAACTACAATTATGAAGATACAATTTGATTTCTTAATGAAATGTGTTCATGATCTTCAAATAAGGTCATGTTCAATTTTTCAAAAACGAGTGTATTTTTTGCGAAATTTTTTGTCAAACATAGGCAATTTTATTATTTTCTTTAAACCATTTTTTCTTAAAAATGTATAATTTTTTTTATTAAATTGCGCACCACCAATTCAAATTCAACTTCGTTTCACTTATTATTGGCTTATAGAGGATTTTTAGTTACCATATGATGACAGATAAGAACGTCTTATGATACTTCATTAAAGGATAAAGCAGTAAACAGTAAAGCATTTGGCAGTAAAGCAGTTAGAATGCTAATTATGTGCAGGGATGATCACCTCAGTTGGCCACAGCAAATATCTTGAAAGCAATTTGAGGTATCGAGATGTTGTTTGCGCCATCTTGTTGCAGATGATAGGGAAATAAAATATTTCATTTTCTTGTTAGTATTGATGTAATTCTTGAGATATTGATACAATTTTGGGTTTTAAATGGAAGTATATTAATGTTTCCTCCAGCATTCTAAAATTCTTCAAAATTAAATGCAATTATAAATATTGTTTAATATTGGAAAAGTATTGTTTGCGAAAACAGTGCAATTTGAACTTGGTAAACGCCATGCTGGAGCGCGCAAGAACAGCTGACCTTGCTGACATAGTGTACGTGAGTCAACGCGCCTTGTCGGAAAACGAGAAATTTCGCCGATTACGGAACTTCCTATGCCAGTGGTGTCAAGGTGGTCTACTGGTGGCAGTGGCAGGCCTTCGTGGCACCGTAGCATGCCACAACTTTCCCTGCACAACTAGTGTCGGGAAAGAAAACTATGAGCAGTAACCCCGCCGTTTTACAATAGTGATGGCGTTGTCTTGTGGCGGGGTGATGAACTGCGTGGAGGGGCGATTTCGCCTGGGGCAATTGTGCCACGGACTCCCGCTCGTGGCATCGACCTTGACAACACTGTCCTATGTTGTTCAGTGGCGTAGCGTCAGGGGACGCTGAGATGCTGAGCATCCCTGTGTATAATATTAATAAAGATCCCTAAATACTGTATTGATAATCTGACAAGTGATCCATTTAGCGAAACACGTTTTGTATTAATTTTAATTTGATTTCCTATGATTGAATTCGGCGGGTTGTTGAAGCTGGCCTGTGATTGCTTGGAAGCTAAAATGCTTCTAGCGTCTGCCGCGAGATTGCGACGAGCAATGACGCATGCGCAGATGACGAGGTCTCTCTCTCCCCTCGTCACCCCTGGCCCAGAGAAACTCGACTGCTTTACGCTAGCATCCACTGCGGAAAGAAGTTGCTCACTTGTGCACGAGAGCGCAGCACAATTCAAGCGGTCAGTAAATTCTCTCTCTCACTCGGGAGTCCCCTCTTGGTCGTGGGCACAAACTGCAGAAATAGTGCCTGTCTACCATTTCTTAATTAATATCCAAGAAATTGAATTATTCATTAAATAGATTACATATTATTTTAGTCTGCAATATATAAATTAACAAGTGGTCTCATTGCCATTTGCGTATAAGAATTAAAGCTGAACCATAGTATAATTTGCTTTCAAGACATCGGCAGTCCTGACAGCTGTGAGGATTTTGTGGGAAGCGCCTATACCGTCGTAAGCAATCGAGATCGTAGAAGTAGTTCCAGTGTTTCTGCCTTGTGTTGCGCTTGCCTGTAGATGAAGTAGTTGATAGTGGCATTTTGTGTGTTATTGTTGAGCTCCCCAAACGTGCGAGTCACGCTACGCCACTGATGCTGTTACATGTAAGGCTAATGACCTCAGTTTTGGACTTTCACAAGTTCTACATGCGCAAGGAAGGAGAGGTGTTCGAAATCTCATTGATTTCAACGGAGATATGTATTAAATATAAATTTGGGGAGCCTATCGTATTTCAGGGAAACAGGAGAAAAGCACGTGTACACTGAAGAGAAGCCATACTATATACATTTATTTCCTTTTATTTAATAATTTTCTAGCAATTCTGTGGCAAAGTTACAAGTGAAATAATTCAAATCAAAAGAAACTAGTGGTGCTACAGAATGGCACAGACTTTCCCGTATTAGTTTTCTATTTCCTTGGGTCTGCGCTAGCTATTCGGAATTGCCACATACTCTTGAAAGCTGCTATCACCGCACAAAATACATTTTTTTGACATTTTCTTAATTTTTCGGTTTCCTAATGGTAGAATGGAAATATTCATTTTAGAATATTAAAGAACACAAAAACCCAGTCCTAAATGCCATTTCTTCTTAAAACTTTTGTGCCGTTTTAAAGAAAATGGCGTTTTAGCGCTACTAAAAATGCGAAATTTGAAGCTTTTTCACAGATAATTTTTGAGTTTTCAACATACTTCATTTTAAGTTATTTGGAGCACTTACACTCACAAATATACTAATGTTTACTCACTATGAAGAAAAAAAATTATTTGAAAGGAAAATCTCTATTTGCAATTTTGTAGTTGGAGGAAGATGCCGAATAAAATTAAAACTTTTGCAATTTTCGAAAATTCAGAGTTAACCGTGAAAATCGGACCTTTGCCACCTCAATAAGTGAATTTTACTCTGTTCTTACAAGAAATTTAAAGAAAAAATTTGGATCCGTTTTTGAGAAAATTTTGAAAATGTCGGAGTGTCTCTATGTAAAGTATTGTAATTTACAAAATATTACAGAACAAACGCCGCGCCTTAATCTGGACGGACGGAGCTGTAATATACAAATATTACAAAACAAACGCCGCGCCTTAATCTGGACGGACGGAGCGTAATATAGAAAAAATTTCAAAACAAACGCCGCGCTTTAATCTGGACGGTCACGGTTACTAGGTAACGAAGGTTGTTGACGGGCGAGAGAGGGCGCTGGACTAGAGAGAGTTGGTGGTTGACTGGCATCGTGGTGGTAGCGGCGCGAATGTAATCTGAATTATTTAAGTAGGACATTGACGTGAATAGGGAGGATAGATTGTGGAACAATAGCGCAAGAAGTGAGTCAGCAAGAAAGAAGCAGACGATTAATACACGAAATTTTATTAAACATTACGAAGTCTGAAATATGTGCACAACAATAATTTGAAAGTAGAAAATAGTAAATGCCAACCATTTCAAATATCATAATATTTATTTAGTGAGTGTAATTGGTGTTGTATTAAGATATTGTAAATACATTGTGTCAGCATGGAAACTCGTGGGAGAAGTGCTCGAGTCCCAGAAGGGGAAAATGGCGGCGAAGGGCAGGACGGGGTGGCTACAAATATAAATATTGTATCGGAAGTTGAAGTCGAACGAAATTTAGAGGAAGAAGTACAATTAGTGCAGAAGGTTGTTGACCCGAACTTACCAGTAGAAAATGTGGATACTAATAGCCTTATACTTCAGATGCTCGCGCAAATGAAGACAGATATGAATTCCAGATTTGACAGTCAAGACGCGAATTATGAAAATTTAACGCGGGAATTGCGTAACACCAGGGAGCAACTGAGGGACGAAATGGCTCAGCTTAGAGCAGATACTGCCTTGGAATTTAGTAATTGGAATCGTAAATTAGAACATCTTGATGCTAAGATACAACGTGGTCAGCGGGAACAGCAGGAAGTGATAGAAAATGTAAAATTAGAAGTAAATCATTTGAAAGGACATGTTGAAAATTTAGATCAAGTTGTGATGCAACAACACGGGAAAATGGAGGTTGTAGAAGCACGTGTTGAGGAAGTATTTGAGATATCTCAGCAACAAAATGTTCGTGACGGGAAGGTCGAGGCCAGGATAGAACAAACGCATGCTATAATACAGGGTAGAATACGTCGGGAGGTGAAATCCGTGACGGAAGTGGAAGAAAGCAGAATTGGAACGGAAACGACTAATTTAAGACGAAAGATCGAAGAGTTAGAAAAACAATTGCCGCAACTAGTTTTAGAGGAAGCGTCATTGCGTCGGCTACGGCATTAGTATGGCCAAGTTATATCAAAATTCATGGGGATACTCGGGAACAGCTATGGTCATTTATTGACAAGTTAGAAAGTTATTTTATTATGAATAACGTGCCGGAACATTTAAAATTGAACTTGGTCGAACAGATGTCATCCAAGGCCCAAAATTGGTTAAAATCTTTAGTGACGGAACCGCGGAATTATGTGGAATGGAAAGTGTTCCACAAAAAGGCGGTTGTTTTGCATAATGAAGAAGGGGAGCATGTTAGAACATATAATTTTCGCACCATAAAGCCATATTTACGGCATGATACTCATGATTGAGCATGTAAATATTGTAAATAGTAATGTTTTATTGTATTGTTGTATTTAATAGTTCCATGTCATCTAGATATGTGGTCGAATGGAACCACTGATTTTATTATGCGAATATCAAATGATCATTTGAAATGGGTTTATGTTGGCAAAGAGTTTATATAACCAAGATTGTAATTAGCTTAAGGCCTGAAGATACAAGTCCTAGTGTTGTGAAATTGTGTCGTGTGTGTACCAGTGCAAGAGGGTAAGAAGAGTGAAAAGTATTTTGTTGTTGTCGGAGTAGTCTTGTTATTTATTAATAGGTAATTAGATAAATAACGCTCTGGAAGTGGGGAGCTGTAATATACAAAATATTACAGAACAAACGCCGCGCCTTAATCTGGACGGACGGAGCTGTAATATACAAAATATTACAAAACAAACGCCGCGCTTTAATCTGGACGGTCGCGGTTACTAGGTAACGAAGGTTGTTGACGGGCGAGAGGGGGCTCTGGACTAGAGAGAGTTGGTGGTTGACTGGCATCGTGGTGGTAGCGGCGCGAATGTAATCTGAATTATTTAAGTAGGACATTGACGTGAATAGGGAGGATAGATTGTGGAACAATAGCGCAAGAAGTGAGTCAGCAAGAAAGAAGCAGACGACTTCAGCGACGACCGGCACGAAGAGGGATTTTCGACGCGGAAGCCAAGGGGCTACGAACTGCGGGGCCATCAGTTTCACAATTCGGTACCGTGAACCTGATGCATGCAATCAATCAAGAGAATTTATATTGTTAATCCCAAATTCAATTTTTAATAAACAAAATTATTGTTGTGCCACGTTATATGTAATTCCTTTGGAATATAAATAATTTCAGACTTCCAGGCTTCTCTGTATAGAGGGCAATCCGGTGACAACCAGTCTGCAGGTAAGCGTGCAGGTGTGTCATCGTATAGAACCCACAAACTGAGCTAGCGAATTAAAGACAAAATTATTATCTTATCACAGTATCCCCAAATTTTATAGAATCTTTTTCAAAATCTCAAAGCTTTGACACAAACCAGATCGACCGGGGAATATCCATTTTGGAAGAAATCGTACATATGGTTTAGGCGCTAGCAGTGTTCACAGACGGGCGGACGGACAAACGGACGGGCGGACGGACAAACGGACAGACGGACGTTTCCCTTCAATTAGTTTTTCGGTATCAAGAACCCACAAAAGAGGAGTTCTGGCTACACCACGTGTTAGGGGATTTTTTTTCTTAATTTAGCAACTGGATTTATCTACTTTTTCGTTATCACGGCCCGGCAACAATTTTTTTCTGGTGAAAATTGGCCATTTTTTCGCGCAGCATTACATAACTTTCCCTACTACGTATATCACTCCGTGTGTACGTACGTATACGGGAAAGTAAAAATGAATGAAGGTATTCATAAAGAACAAAAGATGAGAAATTGAAAAATAAAAATAATAACAATATTCAAAATAATATGTTTAATTAAATAATTAAACCTTTCGAAAAAATGGCAGGGCATAAGGAATTCACTATTTTCAGATCATGTGCTCTGTGCTTCCCATCGATCGCGATGCACATTTGTAGTCTCGTCTTCTAAAACCGGACTTTGTGTGTTTCTATATTTGTATTTGGTCATAAGCTGGTACGATGTGCCTTCTCATGTCGTTTGAAGTGGTAAGAACCGTCGCATACACAATGCCTTTCACACTTTCCCTAGGAAGAAATTAAGGAGGAGTGAGGTCAGGTGAGCGTGCTGGCCACCTAACAGCACCACATCTTCCTATTTACCGACCATAGTAGTTTCCATCTTAAGCATGCTTCGACACATTTGCAGAGTGAGTCGGAGAACTATAATGTTGGAAGCACACTGTGCTACGCAACTCCATCAGAATATCTTCTAGGAGCACGGGCAGGGGGTCTCTAAAGAATCGGGAGTAATTTTGACCGGTCAGATTTCTATCAATGACATGTAACCCTATCACAAGATTCTGGAGGATCCTACTCCACAGTATGCACCACCGGCCGTTGATGTTCTACTTCCTGGATCCAGTGTGGATTCTCAGACGCCCAATACTACGCATTTCTTAAGTTCTCTCGTCCACAATTTGTAAATGTTGCCTCGTCAGTGAACAGAATTTTGTTGCAAAATGATGTGTTGTCTGGAAGAGACATCAAAGCAAATCTACAGAATGGTTTCAAAATGATTGAATAAAAATAAATAAATGTACTGTGATTTCTCCTCGGTATACACATGCTTTGTTTCTTTTTCCTTGGAATACGATAGGCTCCCCACATTTAAATTTAATAAAGGTATTTAGTTACACATCTCCGCTGAAATCAATGTGATTTTGAACTCCCCTCCTTCCTTGCGCATGTAGAACTTGTGGAAGTTCAAAACCGAGGTCATTAGCATTACCAGCAAGAGTATACGAAGTCCTGCAATCGGTGAAATTTCTCGTCTTGCGACAAGGTGCGTCGACTCCTATACGATGCCAGCAAGGTCAGCTGTTCTTGCGCGCTGCAGCATGGCGTTTACCAAGTTCAAATTGCACTGTTTCGCAAACAATACTTTTCCAATATTAACAATATTTATATCATTGCATTTTATTTTTACAGAACTTCAAAATACCGGAGAAAAAAATATACTTCCATTTAAAAAATCAAAGTTGTGTAAATATCTCAAAAATTACATACGGTACAAACAAGAAAACGAAGTATGTTATTTGCCCCATCATCTGCAATAACGTGGCGTAAATAGCATCTCGATACCTTAAACCAATTTCAAGATATTTGCTGTGAACAACTTAGATGATCCACCCTATATATGATAAATCCATTGTTGTATTACATAAATTTAAATAAAATACCGTCCCTATTATTCTGTCAAATACAGAGTACGCATTAGATTCATTGGCGTATTTGATTCGCGTAAGTACGGTAACTGCATTCCCCCCATCCGAAACATGAGGGTATGCGACTGGGGGAGGGTCGCTAAAATTAAGGATGTCAAAGGTGTTAGCAAGACTAAACATAGAGCCCACAATTTTAGACACTATGGGCGAAATGCCTACGATGGTATGGGTACATGCGTCGAATGGATGAGAGAGTTGGTCAAAATAATAACCGGAAGGACCCCTGCTGAAAGAAGAAGAACGAGACCGACGACTCACTGGAAGGATGCAGTAACTAAAACGATGGAGGGAAGAAAACGCCTGGAAAGATCGTAGCAAATGGAGGCTGAAACGCGATAAGCGACTCTAAGTTGCATAGTATATTCGCAAAAATAAATAAATGTCAAAGGTATTTCACGCGGTTGCCAAATTGCCACAACGATAGCAGAAGCTCCCAGTCAAGGGTTGCGAGATAAAAAGACTATGTTGTTGAATACTATTTTAGTTAAAATATTTAATTTATTGCATTGTTATACATCAACATTTTTTAATGCAGGCCACTCGTATTTTACTATAAAGACCTATCGAAAATAGCGAAAACCTGACAAAAAGCCATAAAGGTCTGCTGCACTTTAAGTGAATTATCGTAAATTAACTTTGTTCGAATTCTGTGACAATCTGTAGCACTACTAGTTCGAATTTTGTTCTTGAAGTGGCCTCTACTGACACAGTGAACCCTACTTGTGCCGTTATCCTACTCATCACCTTGATGAAATAAAATTTCGTGTCATTTCTGACATTTTCAAAAGCAAAAACATATATTTTCAAAAAGTACCAACCTATTCATTGTATTTCTAGTTATGCACAGTAATATGGGGCCGTTTCGGCCCACTGCACGGCAACGCAGTGGACTCACTCAGTAGACTCCCCCATTGCTTGAGACAACACGAGCGGGCGGCACATACGTGGCCGACTCACGTGGGTTCATAACAGTCGCAATAGTGTGCCGTCCGTTGAAGCGGAGAGGAATTTGTCTTAGATGAAAGGGGTCCAATCTAGTCGTTCCTCTGACGATAAAAACGACTTAGCGGGCATGAAAGGGCTCTAACTTTTGTTATCGCCGTTGATAATTGGTTTTCTAAAGAATTATCATTCATTTAAATTTTAAAGAATTTATTTTCTTTCTTTGTAACTGAAACTTGTAACTTTGCATTGCTCGTCTATCGCACGTTTAAGTTCGTGAAATTTGAAACAAATTAAATGAAATTATCTACTCAATATTGCAAAAATGCAGTAAACATTTTTATTGAAAGAGCAACAAACTGATGAAATCAAACTAATGTCTGCTATTTAAATACTTAATTTCGAAACTAGGTGACTACTGTAGTTGTCAATGTGAGGCTGTTCCGCAATACCAATCAGCAATGAACTTGTTTGCATTTATTTGTGTAAATACAATATCGAAAAATATTTATTTTAACTTCTATTATTCCACATTCTCGTCTAAGGGGTTGGTTGGCGCATCTTGACTTGATGAATTTTTTAACGTCTCTAAAAATTCTACGGAACTTCATTGACGAATAAAAATATACAAGGTAGGCAAAACAATTCCAAATAGTTTCCATTGAGACAATTAAAACTCATCAAAACTATACTGAAGTTGCCCCCCCCCCCAAAAAAAAAGAACACACACACACGTACTAACTGGTTCCAACCAGTCCCGGTCTTGCCGATCATTAATTCTTAATTTTAAGTACGTAACATTTCTAGTGCATATTAATGCATATGCGTGATGTTATATTAACTTTTTCTGTTCCACGTTAAAGATACTAACCTACGACATTTTTTCATGCTAGCTACTGATGCGCTTCACCCCTTCTAGAATCTCCTCCTCCAACATGTATTCATGAAACAAGATTCGAAACTCGGTCGGTTTGTCGATCTTTATTCCTTGATATTTTAGTATTTAAACAAATTTAACTATGGGAAATAATTCAATATTTTATCACTTCGTAAAACTTCAGGACGATTAAAATGAGTTAAATGATGCCGAACCACTGAGAAATGTATGAAAAATAATAGATTGTATTAAAAATTATATTTTTTGACATGTCTCTCTTATGCCTGTATTCGCGATACCAGTATTTTATGCTTATTTATGGTAATTTGATGCATCGTGCTTGGAAAAGTCATACGGAGGTTCAGGTGATATTCCCACACATTTTAAAAACGTGGATTAAAATTGAGATAAAAACAATTGCAAATACCTAAATGCTCTCCGCTACCACTGTTGCACCAAGCAATTATTTGTGCTTGTTTTATTGAACTTGCAGAAGTAATTGCCAATCGACAGTTCTGAAACACTGGGGTAATTTTGTGCTCATACTTTTAATTAAGTATGTGCAATTTTGAAGGGAGAATGATTCAACATTTATATCGTTTTTCATGTGGGGATGCTTCCCTATTCACAAATGTATTGTGGCAAAAATTACCAACAAAGGGTACTCCCTAATAAGATGGTAAAAAGTTTCCCTAAACCATTGACATATGAAAATGTCTGTTGCCGACATTTTCAAAGTATATTTAATGTCAAGGTCATTTCAAGATGAGAAAATTGTAAAAATGTTTCTTTTACACTGCAGCCCAGCATGCGAAAAATCCTGAAATAAATCCACAACAATTTGTGTTTTGAGAGGAACTTTTGAGATTTTTTCGAACCTGTTCCAGGGTTCCAAGACACTGCAATTTTTTAACATTTATTTTGTTTCTCAAAAATATTTTTTTGATGTTTGAATTTGGCTCTGAGAAAATATCAGAAAATGTTTTTCTGATAGTATGAATTGTTTTCTTATTTTTCATATATTTTAATCAGACTATTTCACTCATGTCTGTCCGCGTCGTAAGTAGCCAATGGTAAGCAAAGATATATTCAAATTAAACCAATCCCAGATGTTTATCGCCATCAGCTTGTTTACCTTTTTTATCGCTGTAAAACCTTTGTTTACCTTTTTAAGATAACGATAGCAATTGTTTCACCTCCAAAATAGCTTGTGTGCATCAATATAATGTGTCGTTTTGGTTATGTTTAAAACTCTCAAACAAAATATAATATTAAAAATTCAGTTTCGAAAAACAGCGAAAGGAACAAAGAAAACGTGTGGAAGCAATTTCAAGAATTTTTGTGAAGAAAGAAAATCGGCCAACGTCTGATCTTATTTTCATAAGTAATATCACGAGAAGTGCTGTGCTAGCCGGTAAATTCACGACTCGCGTAGCGAGGAGTGAATTTACCGGCTAGCACAGCACTTAGAGTGATATTTAGTGTGACTATTTCACGAATAAACACATTACATGATTTGAAAGGATAATTTAAATCACAGGAATTTCGAAAAAGGGAAATATTACTCAAAATTACAACCGAAAAATGAAAACCTTTCATTCAGCTCCGACTTATCACTGCCTCCTGGAATAACTTAAAATCAAGTAACATTTGAATAACAGTTTAATGCAGAAAATGATTTCAAATATGTTTCAATTTTATGGTAATAAAACTTTCGAAAAACAATAATAACAAGGCTACTTAAAAGAACATTTATTACAAGCACAATCATTAAAGTTGTAGGAAGTTGTTTTCCAAGTCTTGCCCTTCCGTGTATTTGAAATCGAAGATGTACAAGATGTGTTAGCAGCGGAATTCGTCGATTCCAATGAATTGAACACACGTGTGCATTCATTAAAGTATTTTCCTGAATAATTTTTGATGTAACGTTCCGCATTGTATTGACAGCATATTCTTTGTACTCTTCCCCATCTACTCTTCGTATATTAATTACCAAAAATATGTGTAAATACCTCATTTGTAGTTTGTGCTGTCCATTTGTATTTTCTTTCTTCACAAAAATTCTTGAAATTGCTTCCACACGTTTTCTTTGTTCCTTTCGCTGTTTTTCGAAACTGAATTTTTAATATTATATTTTGTTTGAGAGTTTTAAACATAACCAAAACGACACATTATATTGATGCACACAAGCTATTTTGGAGGTGAAACAATTGCAATCGTTATCTTAAAAAGGTAAACAAAGGTTTTACAGCGATAAAAAAAGGTAAACAAGCTGATGGCGATAAACATCTGTGATTGGTTTAATTTGAATATATCGTTGCTTAGCATTGGCTACTTACGACGCGGACAGACATGAGTGAAATAGTCAAACGAAGTGCCCGTGTTGTGCTCACGTGGTTCGTGAGGCAAACTGGCGCTGCGCACAACGAGATCGATGCACCGGAGGAGCCCACCCGTCTCTTGTCACCATGAAAACAACAGATGTCATTTTCCTATCTATTTCCATTACTTCAAATCGTTTTGTTGGGTCACGTATAAGTATCTTCATGATAAGTTAATAATAATGATTATCGAATGTAAAGAAGGAAAAAAAATAAAGGTCATAGTGTTTTGCTATTTCCCCATTTATTCACTTTCATTCATAAACCAACGAAATAAAACATCCTGGATCTAATGGGATACATAATACGTAAATATTACTTTTAAGTTTATTAGATCTTAAATTTCACTGTCATCTCAATTTTCTAATCGATATTCTGTATAAATACAAGGTTCCAAATGCAGTTTAACGAATTACCACGTTCAAAATCATCAAAAACGATAAAGTAAATATAATTTTTAAAAAATGTGGAACATAATAACGCGAATCATAATAAATGTTTTATTAACATTGTAATAAAGTGAAACTTCCTGAGCAAAACCAAAAAGTACTCAGGAGGAAATCTCCTCCCCCAAATTTACCTCTGAAAAGGAATGTATGTATTGGACATTTTGGGTCGATTGTCCGACATTGCTGGGTAGCTAACGGTGTCCCCTTTGCCTGGGCCAAGTTTAATTCTCATACTTGGGAGGTAAGCGAAAGACTGAATCTGGCGAACATGACGTATTCCATTCACCGTAACTAGCAAACTCCGCCTGGTTGACCTTTTCTTCTTCTCATAGCTACAGAAACTGAGACAAATTTAAAAGAAAGCTGCAACTCTATTTTGCCTATACATAAGTTTGGTCTAAAACATTTTTTTATCAAGAGAGACGATCCAGTCATGTTCCAGACAAAAAAATATCTCCAATGAGAAAATCTGCCTGACCTAAAATCTAATCTCCCTTCCCCACTTCCTAGGGGTGGGGGAGGCAATTTTGAAATCTTAAATAAGAACCCCCATTTTTCATTAAAGAATTTGATTTAACGTGGTTAAATCAGCGCGGCCGATTTGAAGCCGTTGGACGTACATGAATACAAATAATCGGATCGCCTCTCTCGATAAAAAATGTTTTAGACCAAACGTATGTCTTTTTTTGTGTAGAATCCGAATCTATAATAAAAAGTGGGGTCCTATTTATGATTTCAAAGTTGTCTCCCACCTCACTCTCAAGGGGCGAGCGGGGAAGTTTGATTTTAGGTCTGCCAGATGTGCCCCTTGGAGATATTAATTTTTTGCCTTTGACATTGCATATTTTCTAGTTATTTTGATTTGTCAAGTTAAATGGGTTATATATATATATACACATATATATATATATATATATAATATATATACACACAATATAATATACACACACACACACTCGTCATAAAAAAAGCTTCATAGAAGGACAAAGCGGATTACGACCATTGTTGGCAAGCAAGTAGAGGGTACCACACATACAAAATGATTACACTTTCACATTTGTAGGACCAACATGTATTGCGCCACACGGCCACAGACGATGGTTAGTATGGCGTGGGGCCGTCATGTTGGCGAACACACGCGTTCAGACATTGCGGCATGGATTTGTACAGGTCTCGAACGAAGTCCTGTGGTAATCCATCCCATGCAGCTTGCACCTGAGCGCGCAGTTCTTGCAGATTGGTGGGTAGGGCTGGGATCCTGATCGTACGCTCCAGAGCAACCCAAACATTCTCAATCGGGGACAGGTCTTGTAGTGCAGCTGGCCATGGCAGAGTATCCACGACTGCAAGGAATGCTCGTGAGATGGCTACGGTATGCGGACGCGCGTTGTCCTGTTGAAATGGGGAATGGGCGTGGGCGTTCACGAATGGCAGAGCCATCCGTTGCAGGATCTTCTGAACGTACCGTGCGGATGTCACGATACCTCCAATTAACACTAACGGTGAATGGGCACCATGGGATATCGTGCCCCATACCATCACACCAGGCTGGCGGGACGTGTGATGGGATACCACAAACCGCTCGTCGTGGCGCTCTCCACTGCGTCTCCAGACACGGACCGGTGGTTGTCGCCATCAAGACAGAAGCGGGACTCGTCGCTGAAGAAGACCAAGTCCATCGTTCCCAACACCAGGCGAGTCTGTAGCGACGATGGTGGGGTGTGAGTGGCTGGCGTCGTAACGTCGCCTTGCCTTTGTGGCGAGCGAACCTTGCGGCGAGCCTTGCCTTTGTGCAACCACCTGCCAATGACACTGGCACTTACAGGATGAGACAGTGCAGGCTGCACAGCCCGCTTAATAGTATATCTTAATAATAATCGTTGCCGTTGGATCTATTCGCCGAGTGGCGGACAATCCGTCGGCCCTCCCTCCTCATGATGGGTGGTGGACGTCCCAGATCCTACATTTCGTGTGTGCATGTCTTCCTCAATCCATTTGCCGCCAACAGCGAGCGATGATGGTGTCCCTACGACCTGTGTGGTGCGCAATAGGGCGACAGGACCAACAAGCCTCCCGCACACTCACGATGCAGCCCCTCTCAAACGCGTCTAACTGGACAATTGGCTGTCGAAAGCGTCGCCGAGGCATAGTGTACGTGCAGATGACACTCTAGCGACGCGATGTCGCAATGGTCGGCGCGACCGTTTGAACTCCTCTTATCTAGACCGGTGGGCGCAACGTCATACACCTACCTCCTACTCCCCAGTACGCCGCCGACCGTGAAAACGAAATCATTGGCTTAGAGAATAGATGCAAAATACCCTCCGAGTTTGCAGCGGATCAGAAGAATCCTTCGGGGTGCGTGTGTTTATATTTTGAAACAAATACCGATATTATAGCCTCCTCAATTACTATCTTATTTGCCTACACGTTGAACCAGCCCTTGAAACACTACCATTATTATGACCTCTGCTATTATTATTATTTTTACTATCATGGGTTTGATATGCAAGGGCAAATCGCTTACCTCATTCAACCACAATCAGTCCCCTCGGCTCGTTTCCGTACGGAAGACGACAAAACCTGATAGTTATTTAAGGCCTGTGCTGGATTGCACAATAATAACCAAGTTTTTACTTTCTGGACTAGAACAATTTGAATTTATTGAACCAAAATACTTCAATTAATTTCTAAATAACATTCTTTGAAATCATTGATTTTTGGTCGTGATCATGAGAAATAAATAAACTGTTCGTACGAACATTGACCTGAACTTTTTTCACGTCGTGTTGTTTGATGCTTCTCCCGGAAGCCGCGTATCTCCAAGCCAGCACCTCCGACCGATCAGTTACCAGTTCCAGTCTTGAAGCCTTCTGTCTTGGATCTTGCGTCACCACCGACACGCCACGAAGTCACTCCCATTCACGTAATGCACCAGTCATATGCGTCCATGTAATCGACTACCCGCGTATAACTTCAGTCTATCCTTTTACTAATTATATTAAACTTACCAGGACGCTTTATTAGATTATTCTTGCGTCCGAAGCTACTCGAACTAGCCTGGCACCTCACTATCAGCACTGGTGAAAATAATCAAAGTTCGTAAACAGTTTTACAACTATTTACAAGTCCCGATCCATTTGTAAGAATAATTAAAGTCCACGCCCTGTTCTGACAAAAATATTTACATGTTCACTAGCCTGGACTTCACCTTCGCCACTGGTGATATAATTAAAGTTGATAAATTGCTTTCCTGAATATTTACAAGTTCCTCCCTATCGGAAAAATGATTCAAGTCAATGCACTGTTTCACCAAAATATTTCTAAGTTCAACTTTTACTCGTGGAAAAAAGTTAAAGTTCCTGAACTGTATCTCCGAAATATTTACAAGTTCCATTTTCGGTCACAAAATTTCTAACAAGCAGGTCCTAACTCGCGCACGCACCCCTAAATTCGGTAATGATCCGCTCGCTACGAAATCTGGGACACAACTAACTTTTTGCTCGTTCTTTCGATCCAGGAAAACTCGTATCCATTGTTGTACAAATTTTGTTCGATGTTCCCTAACAACGGATTCCTATTACTTGTTTATTTTCAAAACTATGGTGTACTCTCGGCCGAAATCCCTATGTTATACAAGCATTTTCGTCTGACGCTGAACCATAACAACGGGCTCATGAAATTGTTTATCTTCGTTGCTATACCATCTATGTTCTCCCTAGCAACGTCATAGTCTCTTGCTAAAGCCAAAGCATTGGCGTGAGCCAAAGTAGGCATAGCTTCGTGGTGTACGGATGGTTCCAAAAGTTTTCCAAAACACTCACTTTCTGTCCTCGGATAGCACAGACAGCCATATCGCTGTTTTCGTGCACTTTCCAAGCTGATGAGACAAATTGAAGTCGAAACAGAATCTGGAAAAGATGACATAGGCGTAAGCCAAAGAATATGTTTGCCTTTTCACATTACCACTTCACGAGCAAACGCTCTCGGTGGATTCGGTGGCCCTAAAGACGAAGTTTGTCAAGGGACTTTGCCGTGTTCCAAAACCAAAAGGCGAAGCTTTTGTGCTTGGAGATGTGAGGCAAAATGGGATAAGTTATAGTCACTTATTTACACCCGTTACTAAGGTGTCCGATTCTAATTGAAATTAACATTAAATTATTAAATATTCAACATCATGCAACAATATGCAACAATATACAAGTATGCAACAATATGCACATGCAATATGCCCTCCCGCATTTGGTATATCACAATATATATATATATTATATATTAGTTATTTATATATATAATATATATATATATATATATAGTGATGTATCACACATACAGATCATATGATACAAAGTAATTATAATGTCAAAAGAGGGAGCAAGGACGAGAAGGCAGGGTGGCTTAACAAAGGCGTATTGTATGGATCCGTAAAGAAATGAACAGAGCTGGCTGTGTAGGTCGGGCAATCCGGGCGGTGGGCGCGCGCTTCGAAATATATACAAAGGGCGAGAAATGCGCCGTCCGGCATCTGGCCCGCTTTGTATAAAAATAAAACTAGCATTTCACACCGTAAGTACCGGATTCATTGATAGAGGCGGACGAGGAACGAAGGTCGTTGCACTTGTCACCGATTCCAATAATAGGGCAGAGAAGCATAAGTAAGCCAGCTCTAGGACCCGCTGCGCATTTGTAAACTAATGAAACTAACAGAACAAGCAGCGACTGATAAAAATAATTGCTCCCGCAGGTAATAGCATACTCGTTGCACGTAGGATTTCTCGGCGCATACCATTTAAGTGAAGGCAACCCAGATGTCCAGGAGAAGCCTATACGAAATCAGTGGAAAATTTTACAAGGAAATTATTGTAACCATTGTAGGAGAGGGCAGAAGGGCGGAGCTATGCCGAATGTGATAGGGTGGGGAGACGAACCTCCGCGGTGTAGAACGATGAGCGAACGAGAAAATCGAATATGACTGAGGTCGAGTAAAGACCTATAGACGGAGTAGAGAAACTCGTGAATATACGGTGGTAGTTGCTACTGCGCGAAAACAATATTCACTGAGCCTTCTATGGGGGGGGCTAAGTCCGAAATTGACTAGTGAATAGATTGGAACCACTGGCACAATAGCTTAATGGCATCCGGACGGTAAATGGGAAGTGGTTCGATATCGGACTACGCAACACAGCGGACGGGCGCCGGCTCCCCGAACGAGCGAGAGGCACAGCGGGGTCTTTGACCTCGACAACTCAGCTGAGTGTCGCTCTGTGTGCGGGGTCACGGAAGGCACGCTTTGGGGCGCCGTGGAAGAAGGCGGCCGGAACTTCTCCCTCTCTCTCTCTGTGCTGGTGAGGATCGGTCGCAGGTAGTGGCGTCATCGCGGAGGAGGCGATGACGCCAATGGCGAACTTCAATGGTATGTGTTTCCATAGACAAATTTGTAGACATTAACAAGAACCAAGAGAGAAGGAAGAATAGTAGTTATAGATAGTTATAATTAGTTATAGTTTGTTATAGTTAAATAGTTTATCAAACAAAGCGCATTGCGATTTTCGGTCTAATTATGTATCCAAATTTTATTTAAGGTAGTAAATAACCTATTTACCAGTTGGAATCATGTTTTTTACTTCAAACCTTTAAATCCAGTAACGTCATTTCCTGCATGTACGAGAAAAAAGTTTAGATTAAATAAAGGAGTAATTATAAGAGCATCTTTACCAGAGAGCGTAAAGCCGGGCAACTGTCAACGCGACTAATCAAAATTCAATAAAGTAAGAGAATGAGTATGAAAACGGGGGAAACGAACTCACAGACCCGATGATCTTCAATGCCGCATCGTAATGTGCCGTAATGCCGCGTGTGCAGGCTGGGATGATCACAATATATATATATATATATATATATATATATATATATATATATATATATATATAGTAACCGAACGTACTGTCGGTTTCGGTTTTTTTTGTGGGATCGTGGCTCATCAGAAGATTTCAAATGAAAAAAACACAAAGTCTTGATCACAGAACATGTAATTGGATACGCGTTGAAGCGAAACCACAAAAAAACGTGAATGACAATGACATTGATATACAAAGAAAATACACAAACAAAAAAATTAACACAATTCAAAAAATATTCAAAAGGGAAAATCAACTGCAAAGTTATCAGGAATTGATTTTAAGATTTGCACAACTTGGAATTACAGCAACATCTTCCGTGACAAAACGAGTTGAAGCTCAACTAATGGAAAGAATGAAATCTCGGTTGGGACGAGTGAAGGGTATATGCTTCTCGCATGACTCAATGTCGTGGTACATTCCGTTTACGGAAATTGCAGTTAACTGTCCCTCATTATACACTGCATCAAAACACATATGCAAATAATTTCGAGCACGAAATTCTCTAGAATCCCCCCAAAAAATCTCCATTCAATTAAGTGAACAAATATGTTTTCTTGTAACACAGAATATTCAAAAGAAGTTTCTTTAAAATTAAAGAAATGACATTACAAGAAGAATATCTTGTATTCTATTACAGTGAATAAACATAGTTTGTTGATAGCACAGAATATTCAAAAGAATTGTCTCAGAAATAACGTTAATGGCCCCTAAAATTACCTCTGATGGTGAATTGCGTGAACAAGTGCCTTATACTAGTCTGCATTCTGTAACTAATTGCTTCAAAATTCTCAATTCCAGTATGGAATGCGCGGCCACTTTAATTCCGAAATTATTTCCCTCGTGTCCCCGTAAAACACCGCAGCACTTTTACGCCACTGGTCTTAATACGCATCATACACACCTCTTGCGAGACAATAAACTCAGTTTCACGCAGTCGGGCAGTTCGTGTAGAAAGGGCCCGATGTAGAACATACAAAGATCGAAATACCGACCTTAGTCCGTTGGAAAAATAGCCCCCTCAAAAAAACAGCAAAGCTTGCAGCAAGAACAAGGGGCGGCGAATGCCGTCTTAGCATGGTACACCTCTCGCTGACTTGACTCGTGGCCACCTCTCTGACTCTGCCGTCAACCTTACATCTCGGAGTCCAACTTCGAGTCCAGCTCCACTTTCTGCCCCTGGCGTCCCGCACTCCCCTCTCTCTCCCCTACCGCACACCTCCGAGTCCAAGAACATTCTGCCCCTGGCGTCCCGCACTCCCCTCTCTCCACCTTACCACACACGTCACTCCCCAGATAAGAGTTGCACACCTTCTCCACCCCTCCCAGCCCCCGAGAAGAAAAACCGTCGGCCGCTCGGCGGCGCGCGATCCATCGGGTGGGCGGGCGGCGGATCTCGTACAATCGATGGCTGAAAATCGAAATCAAAATATCGATCTTATTATATCGGTGTTTCTGGTGGAAAATATCTATGTTTTAAAAGCATCGATGTTTGATTTTTTTACCATACCTAAACATCCTCCGTCTGCCTCCCCCGCGCCTTCGTCTTCAGCTCCAACATTCACGAAACATCACCGGCAAAGGTAGCTCAGTGTGTCACTAAACTGATGTCACTGCAGTGCCTCGGACCAGGAGCTGTTGAGTTCGAGTTCCTTTGTTGACAATATTTTCGACACTAGCTACACAACTAAGTCGAAATACTTCGCTGTCCGGAGGAAAATTCTAGCGGCTGGCTGCTCTGATTGGCAGTTTTCCTTGGTTTCCCCGATCATCACCAAGTGAATGTCAGAGCAGTACCCGAAAATACGGGCCATGGACCGCGCGCGATCTTTCCTTCCTCATCTGGTCCTTGTCCCGGCTGGGACGGTGCCCCGCTGGTGGGAGATTGGCGAAAATTCCCGCAGACCGATGTAGTGCGTCGCCGGATTTCATCATCCAAGAGGGGAAGATCACCACCAGCTCCAGAAGAAACAATTATGAGGCTAATGACCGTAACAGTTGACGCATCCGGAACCACTAATCAATAAATCCACGAAATTCCACCCTTCTCTACTGACTCCGCCCTCCCCCTCGTCGACGTTCCGTTCTTCCCAGTTCCAATCTTCCTTTTCTTCGTCGCAACCTCAGAGTTGCAGCGCCCCGTGTATCACGCAGTTAGTTGGGTTCGTTGAAATAATTAATAACAGCATGCCGCCAACAGTGCGAACGGATCGTACGTTTTGCCCAGTCACGGCAGGGTGACGGCGGTAACTCCGCGTTTAGACAGAGGCGTCTCGTCCGCGTCGGTGAATTGCACGAGACGCGTTCATCTGTAATGTATTTCTGTTTATGAAAATATTGAGAAGTGGATATTAAACTAAGGATTACATTAGCAAACAAGAAATTTTGGTGAAGAAATGGCGGAAGTAACCCGACATTGCTCAGACATTTATCTATCGCAATCATTTAGTAGATAGGAAAACGAATGAATACTATATATGGTGTAAAATGGAAGTAATTTTATTTACATCCTTGCCCCTTCCCGCCCTATCTCATTCTTCTTCGCTCTATACTATTCTGCCTGCTTCGCGCCATTCCGCCCCGCTCCGCTTCTCAACTCACTGCATTTCCTCGCCACTCTCGTGATTTTTGCGAAGCACTGAAAGAGTGCCCACTTAAATTCTTATTTAAGGGATATGGAAGAAGTATGAGGTTAGTTTTTATGAAATCCCATATAGAAAGCAACTATTATCTTGTTTTAAAGGAGATTAGTACAATATTTCTTTAAGACCCGAGTAAAACTGTAAATTTGTGTAAAATATAAACACTTTTCTTTCTATAGTGGGAAATATTGATGTGACGAAGTACCCTAAATTATGTTCCACTTAACATTTTCAGTTAAAACCTATCAAAATCGATTTAGCCCAGCATTAACACGGACAGAGAGAGAAATATTGTAAAAATAATTTAATGAGTTTTACACCATACACGGTACATAACCACACGAGTTTAAACTAGTGGTGCTACAGAATGGCATAGACTTTCCCGTATTGGTTTTCTATTTCCTCGGATCTTGCCAAGCTATTCGGAATTGCCACATACTCTTGCCAGCTGCGATCTATCGCCGCCCAAAGTACATTTTTTGACATTTTCTTAACTATTCGGTTTCCTAATGGTAGAACGGAAAAATTTGGAGCCGCTTTTAAGAAAATTACGTTTAAGCGCTACTAAAAATGCGAAAGATAAAGCTCTTTTTCACAGAAAATTTTTGAGTTTTCGGAAAACTTTATTTGAAGTCATTTGAATCACATTAACTCACAAATACAATAGTGTTTACAAATGGCTGGTAATGCGCATATTAAAGATCTTACAAAAAATTACATTTGTGTAATATTTGAAAAAACTAAAAAATACCGCAAATTGAACTTATCCTCATACTAAAGAATATAATTATCACTATCCGTTCGCAAAGTTTGAAGAAAAACTTTGGAGCCATTTATGAGAAAATGGCGTTTGAGCGTTTCTGAAAATGCGGAATTTTGAGCTAGTTTTCACAGAAAACGGCTGAGTTTAGAAAAACGTTACTTAAATTATTTAAAGCAAATGTACTCATTAATATAATAATGTGAACAAATCGCCCCTAATAGAGCGGAAGTACGTGTGTTGTTCATTCTTGGTTACGTTTCGAAGTGGCGGCTGTGGGAGCGGCATTGTTTTCATGACAGGCTGTGTTTTTTTCTCGGAAGTGCTGCGAATGTGTACAAAAAAGTGATATTGAAGACTTACGCTGTTTGTTTCGTCCAAACACTGAAAATGCCTGAGTTTTTCGTTTTGTGTGAACTTGCTGCCGGATATGGCCTGTTTAAAGTCGATCAGTTTGCAGAGGTGGGAATGCTTTTACCACAGATTGAAGCATGAGTGACTGGTCTCAGTCGTTTCAATAGTATAGTGGAACCAGTAGCATTCTCTCCTTTTAAAACTGCTGTTGTGGCGTTGGAAAATGCGAATCACATACACTGACATTGGAACCGCAATTGATCAGGTACCCTGACATTGGAACTGCAATTGTATTTGGACACTCATCTACCACTTTCCAAAAAGAAAAAGTTTACTCTTGAAGTTAGTGAGCCTAAATTGGCTTCAAGTATCACAGAAACTTTAGAAATTACTTGTATCCATATCGGAGTTGTTCCAGAGATAACAAAGAATACATTTATACGAATACACTTTCCCAAATTGGTGAAAGGCTTTACTGTAAAATCAGCTGCTGTGGCGCAACTTGGTTTGGGTCACAGTTATTCACGAGATAAAGTGAAATTTAATGTAAATAGATCAGTTAACATGTTCATCCAAAGCATTGCATTGTTTGATCAATTGGATAAAGATATAAATACATTTTCAATGAGGATCCGTGAATAGTACTCTTATCATTTTCTGGAGCTTATTAAATGGTGTCAGAAAATTATGTGTATGCTAAAGTAGCCCAGTTTATTAAGAACATGAAAGAGCTGGATGAAAGCAAGATTGAGGGACTGGAAGAAATTGTTTTGAATAGCAGCAAAGCTGAGGCTATCCTTAATGCTTCACGCTCTTCAATGGGAATGGACATTTCTCCGATTGATCTTTTGAGCATCGAGACTTTTGCTGGGAGAATTATTGCATTGGCTGATTATCGTCACAAACTGTCTGATTATTTGCGATGAAAAATGAGTGATGTGGCTCCCAATCTGGCTACTCTGATTGGTGAACAAGTTGGCGCAAGGCTCATTGCACACGCAGGTTCATTGACAAATCTAGCCAAATGTGCAACATCTACTGTTTAAATTCTTGGTGCAGAGAAGGCCCTTTTCAGGACATTAAAAACTAGGGGAAATACTCCAAAATAAGGTCTTCCTTACCATTTCTCATTTATTGGACATGCAAAGCAAAAAATAAGGGCAGAATCTCAAGATACATGGCCAACAAGTGCTCTATTGCCTCAAGAATATATTGTTTTTCTGACTATGTCACCAATGTGTTTGTCACAAAGTTGCGTCAGCAAGTGGAAGATGGACTAAAATTTTACGAAGTAGGTGAAATACCACGGAAGAACATTGAAGTAATGCAGGAAGCAATTCAAGAAGCAAGTGCTCTAGAGGAGGCTGCAAAGAAGGAGGCGAAGAAAAAGAAAAAGAAGAGTGAGAAACGTTCCCTAGATGTAAACAATGGGGTTGAAGAAATGGAAGTTGAAGTAACTGAGGTTACAGAACATCTCTGAAGGAAAAAAAAGAAGAGCAAGAAAAATGCAGAGGATTAAGATGTTTCATGACTATTTTCTCCATACATTGTGTTATAACACTTTTAATTTCTCGGTTAGCTTGCAAGTTGAACAAATGTTTATTTTATTACAAGATTCTTGTTCTTACTTTATTGGTAAAAAGAGTTGTATTGCTCTTTTGTGGCAAAATAAAAGACTACAAGAAAAAAAAATCGTTCCTAATATAAATATTAACGACGAGAGAGACAAGTCAAAAAATTTACATTTTAGTAATTTCTGAAAAAACAAAAGAATAGAATAGTATGGCGTTGAAAAACGTTTTTCACAATTGCGGCGCCTCGAGTGGAACCAGATCGACTAGGGAATATTCATTTTGGAAGAAATCGTATACTTATGGTTTAAGTTCTAGTGTTGTTCACGGACCGACCGACCGACCGACCGACCGACCGACCGACCGACCGACCGACCAACCGCCCGCCCGCCCGCCCGCCCGCCCGCCCGACTGACCGACCCCCAGAAAAGGGATTCAAGGACCCACAAAAGGATTCTGGCTACACCACGTGTTAGGAGATTTTTTTTCTTAATTTAGCAACTGGTTTCATCCACTTTTTCGTTATCAGGGCCAAGGAATGTTTTTTTTCTGGCGAAAATCCGCCGTTTTTTCGCGCAGCATTACATAACTTTCCCTACACTACATATATTACTCGGAATATACGTATGTATATGGGAAAGTAAAAATGCCGAATTTTGAAATCACATGTAGCCACTTCAATTTTATCAATATACGTACTACGTAGATGTAATTGCGTTGACATTGCATTTCTTTATTATGCAGTAAACCAGACACTACGATGATATGCAATTGTAAATCAATCAACGTTAGCAACACATAGTGGCAAACGTTAACATATTTCCTTCTTCCTTGATAACTTCCATTCTTCTTGCAACCTACGGTTTCCCGTAACAAACATTACCTAGTAATTCCCAATCGACAATACACTTCCAGCTCCTTCATGTACGAGGCGAAAGGTTAAGCTAGCATTTTTTGGTTTGCTTTAAGTGAATGGCCTCTAGATAACCATTAGCATCTCCGTATTATCGAATTCCACATGAGTTAGCACCTCGTACATATAACGGTTATCATTATGAACTGCCGATGACAACAGATTGCAAAGTGAAACCATCTCATTTCTCCTTTTTCCTCTTCAAAACTTTATTAATCTTTATTAACCTGTATTAATCTTTTGTAAGACCTGTTATAAATATATACTGGAATATGTAATAAACATGTAGTAATTTACGTAATAAGCGCCCGAATCACTTCGCACACATGATGTGCACTCATGCACTATGCACACATGCACTATGTTTTAACGCACCATATGTAAAATGTTTTGCGCACGTTTCGCATTATTAGAAATAAAACCATTGCTGTTTCGCACCCGGAAAACAAACGCGAGAAGCCGTGTTTCACGCTCGGCACGATTCTTTAGCGCTACTTCAACCCCTGCAACGTCCGAGGGAGGTATCGCTCCCGTACCATTCGAAGAAAAGAAAATCTGCCCACGAAGTCGATCTCGATGTATCCGCCGGAGAGTCAACGAGCAACTTCTCCGCGTGAGTTAATCCTCGGCGACGCGAGCGACGGGGCGGCGCGCGGCAGAGGGTGGGGAGCGAGCGAGGACCCTTCCATGCTTCTTCCCCTCGGCGTCGCGGGAGGCGCTGCGAATTGACGCCTAATCGCATTGCGCGCTTTGACAGAGTGTCGCCGTTCGGCGCTGTGACGCGGCTGTAGGGGTGCCTCGCACCGCACCGCCTACTCGCTTACGACAGTCGCCTTCTTCGCAGTGCTATACGTTCTCGGTGGCTTAAATCTTACTTTTAAAAAATACTTTAAAAACTTCGTGATTAGAGAGTGGTGTTCATTTATAAAAACTTGGAAAAGAAATGTATCGAAGGTCAACGGTTCCACTACAAGTTTCTATTTTGTTCTAAAGGCCTTTTTACATGGTATAGTTTAGTGCAGACGTTTGTTCTAAAAGCCTTTTTTACATGGATAGTTTAGTACAGACGTACAGAAAGCTTGCAGTCCAAAGTGCAGGATTTCTGCATGCTAATTTTTAGTCAATTCTTATATTTTTATGCAAAATCCTGATTTGGCTCCAGCGCCTCTAGCGGCAAAATCGTTCACAAACGGATGTTTTACGGCGGTAACTATCATTTTCAATTTTTTGGTTAGGTTAGGTGCGATTCGTGTAATTTTGTTTACCGGCGAGGCGTATTCGAATTCTCAGATTATCTGGTGAGTTTATCTTTCTGTCTTTTGCAAATGTGAGGTTACTGAATCACATTTCTGCAGCCAAGACTTCCTTTATTCGGAGCGTTTTTTCTGCGCACTCGCTAAATCTTTTGCTTTGTATGTTTATAGTTACAACGATGTTAACCTTTCTACTTATTTCTCAACATGTTCATTAATACTTAAAAAAATCCTTAGGAAAAAAAAAGGTTAGTCCTGTAAGTGTAGTGCATGTTTTATCGCTGGAGGTGGCGGTGATCTCCGCTGGGTGTGCCGACCTACGTCGGCTTGCAGGGATTTTCTCCAACCAGGCACCGCCCCAGCGTGGCACCGCCCCAGCCGGAACAACTTCTATGTCCCCACCTGTCTCCCGGCATGTGTGGTAGAGTGGTGCATGTAAGAGTATGTGTAAGGTGAGGATAGGACAAGATAGAGGAAGGAAAAATCGCGCACGATCCGTGACCTGTTTGTTAGCGTACTGCTCCGCTATTTGCTTGTTGATGATCTGAGAAACCACAGGAAACTACAGAGCAGCCGGGTGCTAGAATTTTCTTCGAAACAGCGATTCCAGCTATCTAGCTAGTGTCGAAAATCCTGCCACTGTCGGGATTCGAACCCCAAAACCTCCCTGTCAGGGGCACTGCAGTGACACCAGTTGATGCGATGAGCCACTTTTTCCGGTACGAAGGAAACGTGCAGTCTAAAGACAACTTTCGGCTTTTATACTTGTAGTTTGGAATCTCGAAGTTTCTGTATGGTTCTTATACGAGAATCTGCTCGCAAACTATCGTGTAAAAGGCCGTGAATGTTCACGGAAACAAGATATCACAATTACAAAGTATCGGCATTTGAGATTCGGCGTCGTGTATTTATCAACAACCAAGTGGATGAACGTCGACATTTGACCGATCTCCATGAAGGTTAGCACATCTATGTGTTTTTTTCATGGAGCAAGTTTTAAAGCTATTCATTTAGTTGTAACTCCGCAAAATGACGCTGCAGCACAAGATGACGCGTCAGGTCATAGCAATTTCTAATCCATCTGGACTTCATTGTTGCTGGGCGTTAATAGGCGTTGCTAGGCGGAACGAGGTCGAGGGGGACAGGAGTGGGCGGCGCGGGATAGATAGAGGAGAGAGAGGAAAAAGAGAGTAGGTGGGAAAAGATTTAGAGAGAAAAAGAGAGTGAAAGAGAGAGGGATAAAAAGAGAGGTGGAGAAGAGAGGAAATAGAGAGGGAGAGGAGAGGGAAAAAGAGAGACGGAGAAGAGAGGGGGAGGGAGAGGGAGAAGAGAGAGAGGAAGAAAGAGAGAGAGGAAGTAAAGAGAGAGAGAGAAGGTGAGAGGAAGAGAGCAGGACAACGTCTGCTGGGTTCTGCTAGTAATCTATATGTGTTCATTAATTCTTTTTTCTATTTTTCTGAATACGGAATGTTACGTTTCGTCTGGTCAAAGAATTGACCGCCCCGGTCGGGAATCGAACCTAGAAGTCCCGAAATTCATGCTTCTAAACTTACTCAAGAGAATGGTGAAACATGTAGTATTTAGTGGTGAAACATGTATTTTCATGAATGTTGAATACGTTTTTATGTTTGCATTTTTTTGCAAGTCTGTGTTTGTGAAAATAAATTTTTGTAGAAGTAAATTATCTTGTTTTTAACATGTATACCATTTTGTTTTTAAATGGAACATGGAATATACTTTTTGCCAAGTATACGACTGATTAAGTTGAATCTGGCCAATACCCTCATTCTCTTCGAGAGAGAAATACTTGTCACGCACTAAATGATCAGCATTGTAAAAATATTGTAGGAAGAGTGAATGTACTGGAGAAGATACGCGTGCATTGAGAAAAAAAGGAAGGCACCATTAGAAAACTAGAAAATGGTCTTTAAATCGCGGCAATTGGCAGAGGCTAACCTCTTTTGCTTGTCGCGAGAACAGGAATATAATTGCCGTAGACACCATGTTCTGGACTTCTTTACAATGATGTAACGGACGTGCTCGTTTAACCACTATTAGAGACAACTTTGAAAATTCTTACATAATATGCGATGAAAGGACTTGTGATAATGAAACACTTATTTCCATTTAAAACAGGTAAAATTACCTTTTATTGCTTCGTAACCCGATGCGATATTTAAATGTGAATTCAAATGTTTATTCAGTAGGTGAATTTCGTTCTAATTTAGGTAATAGGACAAATCATAATTTGATATAAGATGACGGTTGTATCACTGCATCAGTGACGCGCGCCCCCCAGTGCCACAGAATTTCAAGTCCTTAATCAATGAACTGCAATGAATTATGCTAAATCTTGTTGGAAAGTATTGGTTGAAAGGCCTTTTAAATTGCAAAACATTCTGAATTACAGTTTCAGCAGGTTAAAAAAGAGAAGTATAATTTTACTGTAAATTGTCATATAATTCTTTAGTAGAAGGATACGTTGAAGGGACGACCACTCTAATTTGGGCACTGGGAGGATAGCTTATTAACCCTTGCCATCGCAGGTAGTCAACATAACATTTTTTGAAAAAAATCAGTATCAATCACAGGTGTTCATGATAATCAGTCTGCTAAACTGAAATAACATATCAAATGTGTAAAACCATTTGAGCCACAAAAATTATAGTCATATGCGTGATTGAAAAAACGCTACAAATTCCAAAATAAGTAATAATTTCATGACTTGTTCTCTGGTCGTCTCAGTATTTTGTCAGAAGCCTTTCCTGCTGTGTCATTACAACCATTTATTTTTGCTTATGTCGCAGACGACCCTTAAGGCATCAAGTGTAATTGGCTGGTTCAGTAATGATTGAAGGAATGAATGAATGAAGATTAATGAGGCTGAATGAAGGAAGATGCAGGAAGGATGTTGACGAATGTAGGTCACATCCAACTCAATAGTTATTGACTAGTTTAAAGGACAATTGGTTTATTTTTATTTTAGTACATAATACTTTCTCCAAATAATATAAACAAATAATAAAATATCTCGATAATAACATACGCCATAACCATCCATATATAGATTTCTAAGGTGAGAGGAAAGGCTATTTTGAATAGATAAGTGGTTTTATATGCTCAGAAGTTTTCATTCGTTTCAACATTACATCAAATTACGAAGAAAACTTAGCTTTATATATTGTATATTACTAATTTCCAATGCATACAGATATTGAACGAAAACTATTCTGTCTCCAGCCGTGTGAGTTGTATCTACTGTTTCTGTAGATAACTAGTAACTCAGGGAAAAATCCGAAAACCATGAAAGAGTTTCGATTTTGAGTGAAAAATTCAAAGATTTGATTGTGTTATTCCGCCTATTCTTATGCTGTCCGTATCGACTGAATTCTCATACTCAGTACGTCATTGCTTACGACACAGCTGACGTCATGTAACAGCAAAGCTCCTAGGAAGAGGTTGCCTACCAGTGATTGTAGTGATTAGAAAGTAGTAATAACTATTTTCTAATCACGTGATGCGTGACGTTATGGAACAGCAACTTTTTTGGAAATCTTGGAATGTAAAGCTCTGTTGTACTGTATAAATGTATGTGAATATGATTATCTGTTTTGCTGTTTTATTTATAATTTTCACTTGCAATGGAGTTTTACCGTTGACAATAAAGAACGTGCCCACTTCTTACTAATTGTAAATTTTGTTGCAAACACTAAGCGTCTCTCACACACCTTTTTGCATCTATTCATGTAACATTTATATATGACTAGATTATTATTATTATTATTATTATTATTATTATTATTATTATGGATTGTTATTATGAATAGACTAATTATTATTATGAATTGTGGATTATTAAGGATTATGAAATACACCTGTTAGGAAGTGCAGATGTTCAGCGCTAATTCATATTTACAAATAGCTCACCACGTGAGTTTTACAAGAGCTTCCCCTCTTGCAGGAGGCCTTTGCCCTTTATGGGACACACTAGACTCATTCATTCATATTACTAATTGTTTGAAAATATTTAATTGAATGTTTATTTACTTTTCACAAACATTTCCATTAGTTGGTACTTTTTTGTATTTTTATTTCCCCGTTACAGATCAAAATTTCACAACCAGTACGACCATTTCGTAAAGCGAAACAAATTCCAACTCGAGGCACGAAGAACTATTACGCTTGCGGAACATAAACGGTGTACGTAGACCGTCAAGAACCTTCGCTCATACACTATTGTCATTACAAATCGGCCTAGAGACGGTCCACGGCGCCGGGTGATTGATGTGACCGCCGAAGCCGAATGCAGCCTAGAATTACGGGGCGGCGGCCATATTTCATAAACATTGGCGCAGCGGCTAATTCCGGCGCGCTAATGGGTGCGGCGGGCGGCGTCGCCCAGCGCCCGCCCGGCCACCCGCCCGCCGCACTCACGACACCGCGGCCTGAGAAAGCGGCAACGGAGCAGTTCCCACATGGTGCTGCCAGGAATAGATCCCGGGTCGGCCACATACCGTGCTCCGCTCCCCAAACGGAATGCCCGAAATGTTCGACACAGAACCGATAGCATCTACAAACCATATCCAGTAATCTGGATCGTGTCTGTGTGTCGTAGCCACACAAACTAAAGTGGTGTTTTACGACCGCCATTCGATTTCCGTGGAAGCTGTTTTACTTCGTTCGCACAAATATTGTCGAGGTTGTTGTATATTTGGAAATGACCGACAGTTCACAGAGTTCATGATAGCAGTAATTGATATGCAAAATCTCCCTGTACCCATTTCATTTCTAACTTGCAATTTCTTCCATTTCATATTTTCGTTCTTAGATATAAGTTATGATTATAAGTTATAACAAATAACATTACTGTTCTTTCATACATAGATTTAAAATAATGAAACATAATTTATTTAATTTTTTACAAAGTAGACACCTCTGCAAACGTTAAATATTTGAGAATTGTTTTCAAACCGTTTCATATATTTCAAAACATTTTAATATTATGTTTTAATGGTACTTAATCGTCAATAGCATGCAATTTTATTGAAGTATTTCCCTCCCAGAAGAAACTAGATAAGCGACATTGTTGACAGCGGTGGACATTTGTTATAGAATTCTTATAAAGTTGTTTGAATTCATCAGTTCTCCATCTTAGCAATACTCTAATTAAAATAAAACACAACGAATTTTATTCAATTTGTTATTTTAATTTTTGTAAATCTAATCTACCAATGAGTAGAGCTGAGACTAAATTCGTCCTTTCCTACTTTGGCAATAGCTTTGTCGAATGTGGTACAACGGACCCCGTTGCGGCTTCACTCGCAGCCCTTTACTGCACCCTTGGTGACGAGCCCTGGATGGCAAGGCACACAGGCCATACTTTTCGTACCTGTGGGGGATTTTACTCTCTTCAAAGCGGAACCTGCCTTTTCGACTTATCATCACCCCCTCATTTTGTACTAAGGACCGTCAGGCTGGCGTCCGGATTCGTTGGAACTAGGGATGTGCCCTTAACAGCTAAACTGTTATTTTTTAACAGTTAAAAGTTTAGTAACTGTTACGCAAAATAGCAGTAATTTCATTTATCCTGTTATTGGTTGATATTCATAGTACTCCAATCTATTAGGCCAAACCCGAAATACTACAAGCTTTCGCGGCAACCGTTTTGTACGACAACAGTGGCATTGCATGTAATCAATCCTGATTAACAAGTGTTCAAATTAAAGATTCATTAATACATAATGCATCATCTTTACACACCATGTGCCACAATATTTGTATTTTCCCGTAAACTATACGTACGTATAGTATAGGGCAGATTTTCGGTAGAAAAACTCTTATTACAGGGCCCTGCTAACGTAAAAGTGGATACATCTAGTTGCTAAATTTAAAAAAATCTCCTTACACGTGATGCAGCCATGATCCCTGTTTTGTGGGTCCTTGATACCGAAAAACCAATTGAAAGCAAAACGTCTGCCCGTCTGTCTGTGAACAACTAGCGACTAAACCGCACAGCCGATTTTCTCCAAAATTGTTACTCTCCGATCGATCTGGCTGGTCTCGTGGCCCCTTGAATTTGAAGCCGATATTTTAATTTTGGGGGTACTTTACATGAAGTTCCCCAGGACATTTTCAAAATTTCCTCAAAATCGGCTCCATTTTTTTCTTTAAACGTCCTGTAAGAATAGAGTAAAATACACTTATTAAGGTTGCATAGGTACGATTTTCACGGATAACTCTGAATTTTCGAAAATTGCGAAAGTTTGAAATTTATTTGGCGTCTTCCTCCAACTACAAAATTGCAGATAGAGATTTTTCTTTCAGATAAAATTTGTTCTTCATAGTGAGGTCTTTCTTTAAAGTCATGTTATTTTTTGTGAAAATTTTAGTAGTTTTCGCGCAGTATTGTGTGCAATATGTGCAATTTTAAAAAATTACGAAAACAGGATTTTCTCAAAAACGTCTCCAATTTTTTTCTTTAAACTTTTGAAAGGTATAGTGTCTAATATACTCTATGAGATGACAAAAAACGCCATATTGCTCTATTCTTTTGTTCAAAAATTGGAAAAATGTAATTTATTTGACTTGTCTCTCACGTCGTTGATATTTACTTTAGCGGCTATTTTTCACATTATTATATTTACGAGTACATGTGCTTTAAATAATGTCAAGTAAAGTTTCTCGAAAACAACTGTTTTCTGTGAAAAGTAGCTCAAAATTCCGCATTTTCAGAAACGCTTAAACGTCATGATCTCATAAACGGCTCTAAATTTTTTCTTCCAACTTTTCGAACGTATAGTGCTAATTGCACTCTTTAATATGACGTAGAGTTGATTCTGAGTTAGTTTTTTGGTTTTACAAAAATTACAGGAAAGTATTTTTTTTAAAGATCTCTCACACTGTTGATATGCACATTTACAGCAATTTGTAAACACTATTGTATTTGCGCGTTAAAAGGATTTAAATGACTTTTAATGAAAATTATTGAAAATTCTATAAATTTCTGTTAAAATAAGCTTCAAATTTCAAATTGACAGTAGCGCTGAATCTCCATTTTCTTAAAAAAAAGGTTCCAAATTTTTCAAAGAAAAGTGCCATTTAGAACGAGGTTTTACTGTTCTTTGATATTCTTAAAATAATATTTTCGTTCTACTATTAGAAAACCGATCAATTAAGAAAATGTCAAAAAAATGTACTTTGGGCGGTGATAGATGGCAGCTGGCAAGAATATGTGACAAGTCAGAAAAGCTAGCCGAGACCAATGGAAATAGAGAACTAATTATATTTCCATGCCATTCTGTAGCACCACTAGTTTTTTAAATTTCATCAAGATCCGACTTTCTGATCTTTAAACGAACAAGATGTGAGGCAGGTTTAAACAGATTAGTATTATATTCGATAATAACATGAAAGAGTGGGGGATGAAATGCTTCTACATCAGAAATTGGATTAAACTCTTCAACCAAGTCACGACTTGACGATAATAATTTTGACTATCAACAAGATAATAGACAATATTAAAATAATCCAATAATAATACGTTCACACCCTTATTCACACATCCCATTAAGCGCCATCGTTTCTTCACATAAAGCTTCGAAACGTGAAATATCAATTGAAGGAGGTACACACACAACAATAATATAATAAAGAGAATTATAACTAGGGCCCGGATGTTTACCCGGACCTAAAAATGTTAGAAACATGCAATCATTTATGACCTAAACTAGTGGATGCTACAGAATGGCACAGACGTGCCAGCTGCCATCTATCGACGCCCAAGTTACTCTTTTTTAAAAATATTTTCTTAATTTGGCGGTTTCTTAACAGTATTGAGACGTATTGTGTCTCTGCGTTCCCCTTCCCGCCCCCATTTCACTTCAGAGGCCACTCTTTTTCAAAGATCATAGCCTTTGTGCATAGCGGAGAGAAGCGTTGCCACGCCTCGCCTCCTTCAGACAGGTGAAGGCGTCATGAAACCCGCCGTTTGGGACCGCGCACAGCCCGACGCCCGACGCCAACCCCCCCAAACCCCTGTTCTCCTGCACCCATGCGTCAAAGTGCTAAGAGTTATCTCTTTCATGCAATAATCAAACTATTATCTAACGGCCTTGAAAGTAGCACAAATGCATCAGTAGCTGAGTCTGATCCCCCAGCCCACCTAACGAAACAAATATCCCCCACACACGTGCAAGCCCTCGGATAATTGCCGTGAAGTTTCTTTTGAACACGACCAGAACAAGCAATGTCGATCACTCGATTCCCCAGCGACATCCACGTCACCCTCTTGCCACCCGCCGTCTCCTGGAGAGTGTCGCCTGTCTTCCCGGGCGCACTCTGTTCAATAATTATCGTACAAATCCTTAGGCACGTAAGAGAAACTTGGCCCACTTTCGCAGCGTGCGACGCGCGAGATAAAGACTCACGAATCAGCCAATCCAGCCCTCTGAAAATCAGTGGAAAATACCAGAAGCAAGCCACATGACTACCAAATAGCGAATCCGAAGATTAGGCGCCAACGCGAGTCCCGCGTTCGACTATTCTCGAATTTTAATTGGGCAAAAGTACAAAAATACTTTGGGCACGAAATTTTGAGCGAAAAGGCGGGCCTTCGAGGCAAGCGTTCTTCGCCGAGAGCGACAATTCATTTCCGACCGCCGAGAGTAACAGATCATTTTCCGATCGCCGAGAGCGAGACATCATTTCCGACCGCCGGAGACGCAACAAGTTCCGATCGCCGAGTGCGACGGACAGAATTCTTTCGACCTCCGACGAGACAAGTTCTCTGATCGCTGAGCGCGAGAGAACATTTCGACTGCCGATGACGCAATTGTTCTGACTGCATCTTTGTATCGGTGACTTCGCGGCCGCCGCGACATATCAGTTACGCGATCTTCAACGCCGACGCCGGGAGACTGCGTGGCCAGGCCGGCCGTGGCCTTCCATTGAACGCACATCATCGGTTCCCGCCTGTGCTCCGCCGCACGACAGCAGTCAGCTGTTGGTCCCGCCCGCGTATCAGATCCCGCCACGGCTCTCATCGCTCGAGAATGGCCGGACTTCCTCGGGTGAATGCGACTAATTCACAGCCTCCTCATCACCACCAACTGTAAGTAGGTTAAGCATTTTAACTCCGGAAAACTGTGCGACGCCATGAATTGTTAAAGACTTACCGAACTCATGATTAACAACGCAAGATAGAAGACGACGTAAGGCATGCCCAAGAAATTTTTGCCCAACATTTCTTGGGCATGCCTTACGTCGTCTTCTATTTTCATTCTTAAATAGGTGGGCTCCTTTCAGGGACCACATCAAAAGAAATTCGCCTACAAATTTATTGCACAGTAGCAGTAGTAGTGTTTGAGCACACGTGAACCAGTCCCGCTTGAGAATTAAATGATCACAGGTGTTGTCATTGCCAACAATGTTATTTATTTCAAGAGCAGCTTTCGATGGCTTAGTCATCATCATCATCATCAGTTTTCTGCTGTCTGGAAGCCACGAAACGACTACGCGACCACTAATTTTAAATGCCAACGACATTTCACCACTAGACCAATCCCCTTGAGAAATCTCACCCAGAGAGTCCACCCGTGACGAGAACATCTCATCTCTCCGGGAGCAGAATTCCACAAAGGCTGGCTGCTGTCAGAGGCCGACACAGGTAAGATTGACGTACGCCAGCTTGCACATTTCTGGCGCCCACAAGCCTGACAATGACGACTCGAAGGCCGGTACGTCACAGCATATTAAGAAACCGAAATACATACTATAATATTATTATTTTCATATATATGTATATGAAATATTATTTTAAGAATATTAAAGAACAGTGAAACCTCGTCCTAAATGGCAATTTTCTTTGAAAATTTAGAGCTTAGTGTAAATGCGAAATTTGAAACTCTTTTTCACAGGAATCCTGTGTGTTTTTGAAAAACTTTATTTGAAGTTATTTAAAGCACTTTAACTCACAAATAGAATAGCGTTACAAATTATAGAAAACGTGCATATTAACAGTGTGAAAAATCTTTCAAAAAAATTAAATGTGTTTAATTTTTGAAAAACAAAAAAATATCCCAAAACAAACTTTATGTCATATTAAAGAGTGCAATTAGCACTATTCGTTCAAAAAGTTTGAAGAAAGAATTTGGAGTAATTTTTAAGAAAATAGCGTTTAAGCGTTTCTGAAAATGCCGGACGGAGTAATATACGAAGTATAGGGAAGTTATGTAAAGCTGCGCGAAAAAATGGCGGACTTTCGGCAGAAAAAAATTATTTCCGGGCCGTGATAACGAAGAAGTTGATAAATCCAGTTGCTAAATAAGAAAAAAAATCTTATATCACGTGGTGCAACCAGAATCCCTGTTTTGATGGTCTTTGATACCGAAAAGGCAATTGAAATCAAAACGTCCGTCCAACCGTCCGTCTGTCCGGTGTATGTGAACAACACTAGCTTCTAAACTATGAGTACGATTTTTTCCAAATTGATGAAAGCCTATAAATTTAGCCTTAGTCGAAACTATGCAATTTTGAAAAACATTCATTAATTTTTGGAGGTACTTTACATGAAGTCCCTTCGGACATTTTCGAAATTTTCTCAAAAACGACTCCAAATTTTTTCTTTAAATTTCTTATAAGAATGTAGTAACATAGACTTATTAAGGTGACATAGATCCGATTTTCACGGTTAACTCTGAATTTTCGAAAATTGCAAAAGTTTGAATTTTATTCAGGACCTCCTCCAACCACAAAATTACAGATAGAGATTTTTCCTTGAAATAAAATGTCTTCTTTTTAGTGAGTTCTTTCTGTAAGGTCCTGTACATTTTTCTGAAACATTTCAGTAATTTTCGCGCAATGTTGCGTGCAATATGTGCAATGTTTAAAAAATACAAAAACAAGATTTTCTCAAAAATGGCTTCAAATTGTTTCTTTAAACTTTTGGTAGGGATAGTACTAAATGTACACTATGAGATGACATAAATTCCTTATTGCTCTATCCTTTGATTTTGAAGAGAAAATACAAAAATATAATTTTTGACTTGTCTCTCACGTCGTTAATATTTACATTAGCGGCGATTTGTTCACAATATTTTATAAATGAGTACATGTGCTTTAAATAACGTCAAGTGAAGTTTCTCGAAAACTCTAACCGTTTTCAGTGAAAACTAGCTCAAATTCCGCATTTTCAGAAACGCTCAAACACCATTTTCTCATAAATGGATTCTAAATTTTTTCTTCAAACTTTTGGAACGGATAGTGCTAATTGCACTCTTTAATATGACGTAAAGTTTATTTTGAAGTATTTTTTTTGTTTTTTCAAAAATTACACAACTCTATTTTTTTTAAATATATCTCACACTTTAATATGCTTATTACCAGCAATTTGTAATCATTTAGATAACAATTATAACAACTATATTTGTGAGTGTAAGTGTTTCAAATGACTTGAAGTATTTTGAAAAGTCAAAAATTGTCAGTGAAAAAGATCTTCAAATTTCGCATTTTTAGTAGCGCTTAAACGCCATTTTCTTAAAAACGGCTTACAAGTGTTTAAAAGAAAATTGCCATTCAGAACGAGGTTTTGTGTTCTTTAATAATCTTAAATTAATATTTCCCTTCTACTATTAGAATACCGAAAAATTAAGAAAATGTCCAAAAAATGTACTTTGATCGGCGATAGATGGCAGCTGGCAAGAGTGTATGGCAATCCCGAATAGCTAGCCGAGACCAAAGGAAATATAATATTAATTCGCGAAAGTCTGTGCCATTCTGTAGCACTAATAGTTTAAATAGCAATAAAGACACCACCACCCCTTTTCTGAGCCCCTTTTCTTTTCACAGCGAACAATATCAATTAAATTTAAATCAACAAACTCAGAGGAACTGACTTCAGTTTCAACCAAGACACTGTCACAATTATCAAATCAAGAGATGATATCTTACACAAATGATGACGACTGTTTATTAATAGTGCTGCGTGCATTTTGATAGTAGTATCGCGAGTTAATACCAGCTAAACTGTCTAGGAAGAATCACGAATTGGACGTCTTCTGTATCACCATAGGAACGTCTCCGACGTACTGCGCTCTCCATCGCTGCTGCTCTTCCGTATGCTTGGAAAGAAGTTGAACTTTAAGAGCCCTGAATTGATCTATTTGAAGAGAAGTACGATCCTGTGTCGCACTAAAGTGGCAATGATCCGGAAGTTGGTAGACTAATGACGTCTTTAAAAAGAACGAAGCATTCTTCTGATGAATAAATACCAATTACTATGTGGGCATCGTTTCGGAGAATTAACAATAAGCTTCCGAAACTGAAAGAAAGTTTTAGAGGTAATTCAGTCTCTATCTTCCAGTCATCAAAAAGTTGATCTATCATCATTTGATTTACCAACAGCGGGAGTACTGTTAGATTTCTCAGGGAAGACCAAATAGTATAGTATTATTGAGAAGCAACATACGTTGTAAACCCTCTTTCCAGAGTAAACCCTTCATACCTTGAGCAGTATTTACGACAGCTATTTCTCTCCCTTTCTAGTGTACTTGACGCAGCAATCAGCTGTTCAATATTTTCGTTGTGAAAAGCTTGCCCATTCTCAATGGATGGCAAGGAAGACATCAGGTCTGCCATCTCTAGAAATTTGTTCGCCATAACTTCAAAACGCTCTTTCATATCAGAATTTAAATTTCTCATAGCAGAAAGCACTTGGCCTACCTGTACTTCACCCTCAGAAACGCTCATTTTGACAAAGTTTGGAGCACACGCATTACAAATACTTACGCTCGAGTGAGACTGCCTCCCAAACACATGTGGAACAGGCTCGAACACACACACACACACAAAACACTTTTCTGCATTCACCACTTTATTTATTTATTTAGGTCAAAAAACAGTAAAAACTGTATATGACGTGTGGGGAAAGAGATTATCTGCGCACATTTTCTTGAGAGCCAGAAAAAAAATGAAAAACTAGAAACAAGAATTTAGAAAATAATTATTTTAGAAAAATAAAAATTTGAAAAATGTTTATTCCCGAGTTATAGAAAATCAGTTTCAACGGTAAATGAACTGCTGATTTGATTTTTCTGCATTGCTAACAAAATAGCAATGAACATCAGTTCTACTCCTACCATTACAAGCAAAAGGAGTGCTCAACAAAACGTGCGCACAGTGAAGCTACATTTACGTCCAGAAGCAAACCAAGGGGCCATCTCAGCATTTGCTCAATGAATCAGGGAAACTGGACAAAAACCTGATCGAGATGGGGTCATTGACCTGGAAGCTGAAGTACATTACTTGTTACAATCGTATTAAATATTTTTTAAAAATGTATACAATACAAATGTAAACTAATTTATTATATATCATTGTTTTGTTACAATAAACATTATTTTTCTTTTTGACAATCAGTATAGTCTCTAATTGTATAGAAACAGTTTTGCAGCAGAAAATATTTTACTTTTAACTTAAATTTGTGTACCGACTTTAATTGTGTAATGTCATCTGGCGATGCGTTGTAAAGTAACGTACATGTATTGTATGTTGATTTCTTGTACTGAGCTGTTGATACTGACACTTGAGGCACACGATTTCTACGGCGTGTGTTGTAATTATAAGTATCAATATTGCATGAAAATATGTTCCCTCCGTTAAGTAGGTCATTTTTGACAAATATTACAGATTCGTAAATAAATAGACAGGGCAGTGGTAAGATTCCCAGCTCAATGAAAAGAGGCTTGCAGGGATCACGTGGAAGGCATTTATTCATTATTCGAATAATTTTCTTTTGCAATCTGAAGGTCTGAATACTACAGGATGAGCTTCCCCAGAATATTATGCCATATCTGAGGCGGGAATGTACATTTGCAAACTAAACGCAACGAGGTGCATGAAGGCTCACAGAATTTGAAAGAATTCTGAATGCGTAACATAATGAACTTAATTTAGTGTTTAATTCTGTTATATGTACATTCCATTTGAGGTTTGATTGAATTGAGAGACCCAAAAATGTTGTTACCTCAACATCAGCTAATTGCATATTGTTCATTTTCAATGGAACATGCGATTTCCGATTTGAAATGCAAAAATGCATTGAAACAGTTTTTCTTTCGTTAGCAATTAATTTGTTATTATTAAACCAATTTGAAACTTCTGAAATCGTACTATTTACTGCTTCTTTTTGGCAAAGAACATTCGTGTCATCGGCAAACAGAACCGTTCTTCCATTTTTAATAGACAAGGTCATATCGTTTACATATAACAGAAAGAGGATAGGACCTAAGATCGAACCTTGCGGGACCCCATGCTTCAATTGGCAAAGGATTGGAAACATAAGTATGTAATGTCCTTTCGTGCCAGTATGGTATTTCTACTCTTTGAGTCCTGATGTTTAAGGTATGAAGTTATTCAATCTAGGGCAATACCACGAATTCCATACGAGGGTAATTTTGAGAGCAAGGTGTTAGTGGTCATTACTTTCATTTAGCAATAACTCTCTTTCAGTAATAATTACACTTGTTCTTAAAAACATTAGCAAAGTACTTAGTCATAACAAAACTTTATCATATAAAAACAAAATTGAGATTGTCCGGATTAAAATAATTTTTAAGAATTATGATGCTCCATAACTATCTTCCGGCATCTCCTTAACGTAAATATCTTCTCCTACATAGATTTTTATTGCAAGAAAAAGACGGAATTGGATTTGTATTTTTTTAAACTTTGGACACCAAAATATTATACTTTCACTGCGGCAACAGGATGCATAATCGAATACACGGATCGCACGAAATGTAAGGCAGATAAGGCAACGTTTCATCAAAGATATCCCGGCATGTGTATCAACAAATATAATAATTGAAGTGGACGTTTATGGAGACAGGGATTTTTATATCCGTTTTGTCAGTTATTAAGAAAATGAGACAAAACATGTAAAAACGATAGTCACACAACGAATTCCTGCTCAGAGCGGATACATCATCACTCCGTACTTTTACAAGAAAGTGGATTTGGATATGAAATGGAAGAAGATGTAAACAGTTCTAAAAATGTGAGACAAAATAGCAGAAAAAGATGTGAAAATCGTGTTGCAAAAGGCCAAAACAAAGCAAGCTCCAGGACCAGGAAATCTGAGAATGGAACTTCTCAAGTTCGATGGAGACAGGGTTATAAAATATTTAAAAAGACTGTTCAACAAAATAGAATTAAGAGAAGACACATCTATAGAGTGGAACATGTCTTATACATCGCCTATTTATAAGAAGGGCAGGTAAAACGATGTGCACAAATTATAGAGACATCAGTGTTATACTGTCTGGGGAAAGGTCGTGTGGTATCGGCCACCTTAGCTTTAAATATGATTTCTTAATTAATGTTAGTTAAAGTTATTCTTAAAATACAGAATATGAAACTTCAATCTCTTACTCGCACACTCTATCAAAGCCGTTTGGTTTGAAAGTAAAATAATATGATTATTTGGGAATAGTAAAAATTCGTTGACAATTTACACGTCTGAAGAGTGGAGGTTGATATCGGACAACTAAGTAAATAATGGTAAAATAACTTTAGTGAAGTTTTTTTACAGCAATTCATCAAAGCTATTGAGACAAAAGCTATTGCTCACTATTGAGACAAATATTTAATTGCTTAATACTAAGAAAAATTGAGTATTTGGTTACAAGGGAAAATAACAGTTCTTGAATTAAAAAACAAAAACTTAACTATTATGCTCAATTTATAGCTTCACAACTATCATTATTGAAGGGTTTTTCTTTTGAAATAGCCTTCATAATGACTATCTTCTTATTATTTCTTCCCATTACCCGCACATTTTACCTAATAGTTTCCTGAAACACGGACAAAATCCACATTAGTATTCTCATATTACCTCCTAACAACCTACACGCAAGAAATATGGAAAAGTGAAGAGAAGGCGAAGAAGTAACTTGTCCGGTACCATCCGATTCTACTTTGTCCGATACCATCCCGAACGACCGTCATCCTTCAGAAGAATACAACACAGAATATAATTGTACAAACAACGTTGTACTGCTGTAACGTAACAAATACACCTAAGTAAACATACTAGTCACAGTAGAATGTATTTAAACTTATCCTAAGAAAAGTTTCCGTAGCTCCAAAGTTATCTTCGTACACCGGTCAGCATGAAAAAAACGTAATGCGTGTCGCTATAACCAAACTGATTGATGTACTCACCTCATACGGCGTATGCAAAACGTCCGTTAAGCTGGCAAAGCCATTTTCAAAAAACACATTTTCTCTATACCCAGAATTTTGTGCTATTTTTGTGCTTTCCAAATATCCAAAAATTAATTTTTTTGCTCCAACGGTTTTTCCAAAAATGGGTGGCTTTGCTGGCTTAATGTTAAGCTGGCAAAGCCAATTAGCCAAAACAAATTTTCTTTATACACAAAATATTGTGCTATTTTTGTGCTTTTCAAATATATAAACATTAATTTTTTTGCTCTTACCGTTTTTCGAAAATTTAGAAAAAAACGAATTTTCGAAATGCCCGGCAGGCGCAACAACTACGCGTAAGAAAACTACTCGTAGAAATAAAACTATCCATCAAAATTAGATTTTCTTGACACAAAAATAACCACAAAACAATTCTCTATCCAACAATGTTGTTTCGAAATATTCAACATTTAATATTCCCTATAAATAATAATAATTCTTTACACTACTGTCAAGAAACAACACAATTCAAGTCATACAATTCCTCATAAAAACTAAACTACTCAATATTTCGCAATGTCCTTTCCCAACAAACAGAACCAAACATTTTTCTAACAAAGTACACACACGCTGATTTTTTTGCTCTCAACGTTTTTTGCAAAATTCAACAAAACCACTCACGAGTCACCCGCAACAACGCACTCTCGCAGGATAAGAAAATCACTCATCAAGGCAAAACTCTAATTCAAAATCAATTTATCCTCACATAACATCAACCACAATACAATACAATATACAACAATATTGTTTTTAACTTTTTTATTTTCGATACTATCGAAGAAAAAATTGTACATCCTTTAACTGGGTACCCAAAAACACACCAATGGAGGCACATCAATCCTACTAAATACTAAAATACTCAACACATCGCATTGGCCTTCCCCAACAAACAAAATCAAACTTCATTCTAATAAACTACACTTACAATGATTTCTTTGCTCTAACCGTTTTTTGAAAAATTGAACAAAATGACACGTATGTGGCGCAAGATAGGGCAACTCCGCCAAGAACAAAAACAATCTTCGAAGGAAATACATCATTCAAAAATAAAATGTCTTATCACAGAATTAACAACAATACAATGCACTATGCAAAAGTATTGATTTCAAACTTTTGACTTTCGATACTGTCTATAAATAAATCTAAATCATTACACTGAAAATAAAAAAAAAGACGCATGGAGGCAAACAAATCCTAATAAATACTAAACTACTCAACCAATTGCATTGTCCATTTCCAAGGCTAACAAAGAAATTTTGTTCTAATAAACTACACCAACAATGATTTTTTTGCTCTCATGAATTTTTTGAAAATTAAATTCAACTTCGTATAAGTGCACGGGAGTGGCGCGACCACCGGATAACAAAAGCGACGGACGGAGGCACACATGTCCTAATAAATAGTAAACTACTCGACGAATTGCATTGTCCTTTTCCACGAATAACAATGAAATGTTGTTCTAATAAACTACACCAACAATGATTTTTTTGCTCTCATGGATTTTTTGAAAATTAAACTCAACTTCCTATGAGTGCACGGGGGTGGGCGACCTCCGGATAACAAAAGCGACGGAAGGAGGAACACATGTCCTAATAAATACTAAACTACTCGACCAATTGCATTGTCCTTTTCCAAGAATAACAATGAAATGTTGTTCTAATAAACTACGCCACCAATGATTTTTTTGCTCTCATCGTTCTTTTGAAAATAAACTCAACTTCGTATGAGTGCACGGGAGTGGCGGGACCTGCGGATAACAAAAGCGACGGAAGGAGGAACACATGTCCTAATAAATACTAAACTACTCGACATATTGCATTGTCCTTTTCCAAGAATAACAATGAAATGTTGTTCTAATAAACTACGCCAATAATGATTGTTTTGCTCTCATCGTTCTTTTGAAAATTAAACTCAACTTCGTATGATTGCACGGGAGTGGCGGGACCTCCGGATAACAAAAGCGACGGAAGGAGGAACACATGTCCTAATAAATACTAAACTACTCGACAAATCGCATTGTCCTTTTCCAAGAATAACAATGAAATGTTGTTCTAATAAACTACACCAACAATGATTTTTTTGCTCTCATCGTTCTTTTGAAAATATAACTCAACCTCCTATGTGTGCAACAGAGTGGCGGGACCTCGGGATAACAAAAACGACGGAAGGAGGCACACATGTCCTAATAAATACTAAACTACTCGACAAATCGCATTGTCCTTTTCCAAGAATAACAATGAAATGTTGTACTAATAAACTACACCAACAATGATTTTTTTGCTCTCATGGAGTTTTTGAAAATTAAACTCAACCTCGTATATGTGCACGGGAGTGGCGGGACCTCGGGATAACAAAAGCGACGAAAGGAGGAACACATGTCCTAATAAATACTAAACTGCTCAACCAATCGCATTGTCCTTTTCCAAGAATAACAATGAAATGTTGTTCTAATAAACTCCACCAACAATGATTTTTTTGCTCTCATCGTTCTTTTGAAAATTAAACTTAATCTCGTATGTGTGCACCGGAATGGCGCGCAACTCGGTATAACAAAGAAGACGGAAGGAGGCACACATGTCCTAATAAATACTAAACTGCTCGTCAAATAGCATTGTCGTTTTCCAAGAATAATAATGGAATATTGTTTTAATAAATTACACCAACAATGATTTATTTGCTCTTACCATTTTTTTGAAAATTAAACATAACCATGACATTATTCGAAGCAAAAGTATCCTTCAAAATTTAAATGTATTTACACAGCATAACAACAATGATTCTCTTCATTTTTTCCTACTAATTTTCATTCTTTACTCCACTCTCTCTGCGTGCAAAACGAATTTTTCCGCATTTGATTTTTAAAATGCCTATATACTTAGAATGTTTCAAAATTTAAAAAAAATATTTCCCACTTGTAAAAAGATCTGCACAATACTTTATGAAAAATAATTCCAAAGTTGTGTTTCGAAAAAATATTTTCAATATTTTTAAAGTAGGTTTTGAGGATATTGGATTTATATAAAACTATGAAAAGTGTAATTTTTTAAGATTTTTTAAAGTGGTTTGCGAAAGTAAAAATATAAAAATCAATTCCAAAAATGAAAAACATATTTTATTTTCTTTAATTTTATTTTAAATTCGTAAGAAGTCTTTTTCGTACACCGTGGGGAAACCTAAATCGTAGAGGTTTAGGGTCTTGAACGGAATCAATGTTTAAAAATGGACAGTTTGATCGCAGCTGAAAATAATGTGTAAGTAAATTAGCTTGGATCATCTTCGAGA
>JAHLJT010009436.1:87452388-87672862 GCA_031308135.1 Acheta domesticus | reverse complement strand
AAAAAATCATTGTTGGTGTAGTTTATTAGAACAACATTTCCTTGTTATTCTTGGAAAAGGACAATGCAATATGTCGAGTAGTTTAGTATTTATTAGGACATGTGTTCCTCCTTCCGTCGCTTTTGTTATCCGCAGGTCCCGCCACTCCCGTGCACTCATACGAAGTTGAGTTTATTTTCAAAAGAACGATGAGAGCAAAAAATCATTGGTGGCGTAGTTTATTAGAACAACATTTCATTGTATTCTTGGAAAAGGACAATGCAATTGGTCGAGTAGTTTAGTATTTATTAGGACATGTGTTCCTCCTTCCGTCGCTTTTGTTATCCGGAGGTCGCCCCACTCCCGTGCACTCATAGGAAGTTGAGTTTAATTTTCAAAAAATTCATGAGAGCAAAAAAATCATTGTTGGTGTAGTTTATTAGAACAACATTTCATTGTTATTCGTGGAAAAGGACAATGCAATTCGTCGAGTAGTTTACTATTTATTAGGACATGTGTGCCTCCGTCCGTCGCTTTTGTTATCCGGAGGTCGCGCCACTCCCGTGCACTTATACGAAGTTGAATTTAATTTTCAAAAAATTCATGAGAGCAAAAAAATCATTGTTGGTGTAGTTTATTAGAACAAAATTTCTTTGTTAGCCTTGGAAATGGACAATGCAATTGGTTGAGTAGTTTAGTATTTATTAGGATTTGTTTGCCTCCATGCGTCTTTTTTTTTATTTTCAGTGTAATGATTTAGATTTATTTATAGATAGTATCGAAAGTCAAAAGTTTGAAATCAATACTTTTGCATAGTGCATTGTATTGTTGTTAATTCTGTGATAAGACATTTTATTTTTGAATGATATATTTCCTTCGAAGATTGTTTTTGTTCTTGGCGGAGTTGCCCTATCTTGCGCCACATACGTGTCATTTTGTTCAATTTTTCAAAAAACGGTTAGAGCAAAGAAATCATTGTAAGTGTAGTTTATTAGAATGAAGTTTGATTTTGTTTGTTGGGGAAGGCCAATGCGATGTGTTGAGTATTTTAGTATTTAGTAGGATTGATGTGCCTCCATTGGTGTGTTTTTGGGTACCCAGTTAAAGGATGTACAATTTTTTCTTCGATAGTATCGAAAATAAAAAAGTTAAAAACAATATTGTTGTATATTGTATTGTATTGTGGTTGATGTTATGTGAGGATAAATTGATTTTGAATTAGAGTTTTGCCTTGATGAGTGATTTTCTTATCCTGCGAGAGTGCGTTGTTGCGGGTGACTCGTGAGTGGTTTTGTTGAATTTTGCAAAAAACGTTGAGAGCAAAAAAATCAGCGTGTGTGTACTTTGTTAGAACAATGTTTGGTTCTGTTTGTTGGGAAAGGACATTGCGAAATATTGAGTAGTTTAGTTTTTATGAGGAATTGTATGACTTGAATTGTGTTGTTTCTTGACAGTAGTGTAAAGAATTATTATTATTTATAGGGAATATTAAATGTTGAATATTTCGAAACAACATTGTTGGATAGAGAATTGTTTTGTGGTTATTTTTGTGTCAAGAAAATCTAATTTTGATGGATAGTTTTATTTCTACGAGTAGTTTTCTTACGCGTAGTTGTTGCGCCTGCCGGGCATTTCGAAAATTCGTTTTTTCTAAATTTTCGAAAAACGGTAAGAGCAAAAAAATTAATGTTTATATATTTGAAAAGCACAAAAATAGCACAATATTTTGTGTATAAAGAAAATTTGTTTTGACTAATTGGCTTTGCCAGCTTAACATTAAGCCAGCAAAGCCACCCATTTTTGGAAAAACCGTTGGAGCAAAAAAATTAATTTTTGGATATTTGGAAAGCACAAAAATAGCACAAAATTCTGGGTATAGAGAAAATGTGTTTTTTGAAAATGGCTTTGCCAGCTTAACGGACGTGTATGCAAAGCTAATTCGTATCCAGGAACACACTGACAGTGCAGCACGTGCTACCACCAGTGCCCAGTTCCCTATACTACTTTTGTCCGATGCCACCCGCTGTCCGATAACACCCGAACTTCCCCTCTAGCAAGATTGTTCTATAATATTTTGAGTAAAATAATAGAAAAAGAAATATATATTTTGAGTGAGGAGCAAAGTAGTTTTAGATTGGGACGATCCCATTTACTGTTTAAGACAAAAAATTGAGAAATGCAAAAGCAGGAATGTAGATCTTTACCTTACATTTATAGGTCTTGAAAAAGCCTATAATAGTGTTCCGCGAAGTAAGCTATAGGTGGCAATGAAAAGAGTAAATGTAAAAGGAAAGTCATCAAATGTCACAGAATCAACATTGTGAAGAAACTGAAGCGAAAATTAAAATTGGAAAAATGGTAACTCAAAATATATTGATAAACAAAGGTCTTAAGCAAGGATGTGCTTTATCGCCAATTTTGTTCAATATTTACCTTGAGCAAGCTTTGCATACATGGTAAAAAAAGTGTTCGGGCATGGGAATTGAAATTGGAGACGAGGACCTTCACTCTCTCCTGTATATTAATTACTCAAGATGAAGAGGACAATGAATATATGCTAAGGAAACGAATGTAACAGATGGGGTTTAGATATAAATTTTAATAAAACCGAATGCATGTGCGTTGGAAGAACTTCAATGGACGTAACAATAGATGGTGATAAAATTAAATCCTGTAATAACTTTAAATACCTTGGATCAATAATAAGTAAGATTGGCACATGTGATAAAGATATTAACTCCATAATAATAATGGGGAAGAAAGCAACAAAAGCTTTACCCAGTGTGATACGGAATATCAACATTCGACAAGAAATAAAGAAAACAATATTCCATATCGCGGTAGAAAATATAGTCCTATATGGAAGAGAAATGTGCCCTCCCAAAAAATAGAGACAAAATACGAAATGTGAAAATGGACTATATGAGAAGATCCTTACATTTAACACGGTATGATAAAGTGCGAAATGAAGATGTATGGAATAAGATGGAGGTAATTTGTTCAATTAATAAAAGATTAGAAAACAAAGCACTCCAATGGTATGGATGAGGATGCCAGAAGAAAAATGGCCAAAGAAAATATTGAAATGGCAACCACCAAGAAGAAGGAAGAGAGGAAGGCCAACTCTAAAATGGGAAAAATACATCAAAGAAGCCATGGAGGACAGAAGTTTAAGATCTGGTGATTAGGAAAACCGAGATCTGTGGAGGTCGAAAACGGCAAACTCCTGAAGGGCAAATGCCAATGAAGAAAAAGAAGTAGTTTTGTTTGAAAATGTTGTAAATTCTCGTGATTTTCAGTATCTTTTCCATAATCTTCAAACTGCATATTCCTTTACTCATTCCATGATTGAGGGATGTGAATTCTCAGAATTTATTTTTATGCATTTATGTATTTAAGGTATTTAACTGCTAAAATCATTAGTCCCGTAAGTGCAGTGCATGCTTTCATCGCGGCAGATGGTGCTGATCTTACCCCCTCTGGATGCCGAGATGGGGCACCGACCTACGTCGGTTTGCGAGGATTTTCCCCAATCTGATGCCTTCGACCAGCGGGGCACTCGTCCCAGCCGGGAGACGCTCTAGGCTCCAGACTAGTGTGGTAGTGCAGTGCATGAGAGTGCATGTGTAAGTAAAGTGTAAGGATAGGATAAGGAAGAGGAAGGAAATATCGTGCACGGTCCGTGGCCCATGTGTTAGCGTACTGCTCCGGCATTCGCCTCGTATTGATCGGAGAAACCGCAGGAAACAACCGATCAGAGTATCAGGCCGCTAGAATCCTCCCCTCCAAATAGCGATTGAATTCGACCTAGCTGAGTAGCTAGTGTCCTACCACCGTCGGGACTCGAACCCTAGGACATTCCGATCAGAGGCACAGCAATGACATCTGTTAATTCTCAGAGTCATCTTTGGCGGTGTATTAATTAATGTATTAATGAAATTAATCATTATGATTAGAAGCTTTATTTATAAAAATTAATATAACATTATACCTAACAAAATTAATTATTATTTTATTATTTCACATTTAAAGATAAATTAATGTAGCAAAATTGGTTATCTTTCAAAAAACGACATAAGTTCAAATTTTTTTTCTTTCAAAATACTCCTCATATATACGCTCCGTTTGCAAATTAAAAGCACCACGTAAAAGATACCCGGTTAATTACGATTAATTCTCGCGCCATAAAATTCTGATCCCGAATACAACAAAGTATGAACGTTTTTCCTGTCTCCTGAAAAATCTATTTTTGGACTAAAGCTTTTGTAAAAAAAATCCTTCAATTAACAATGATTTAAATTAATGTCGCTTAAAAATCTTAAATTGTTTTGTACACCAGTTTCTCGATTGATGAGATTAAATGTCGCAATAGACGAGTATGAGTCATTTTCAGTTGTATTCTTAGAAAACATCACAATTAATTAGTGAAATGACAATTCAGTTACTTTCATAAATGTTCACTCACTCTCTAGTTCAACGTGAGATTCTGAAGCGACACTAGCTTTGTAATGCTTCCTACCCCTCTTAAAGAATTATATAACACTTTAAATTCGATCCGAATTATGGACGCTATAATTTGGGTGGCTAGCTCAGTAATGCGTCCACAGACGTTCTAGTGACATTAGCATACTTACTCTCAGGGTTTCTTTCTGGTACCGTGGGCTGAAAAATACCGCGTATACAAAATTCCGGTTGATAATTCTTATATTTACGAGCATATATAAAATGAAAAGGATGGGTTTATGAACTGTTCCTATTCCAATTAATAACAACAATAGTATTCCTCTGTAACATCAGAGACATCCACCGCTTTCTTTACTTATTGATCTCTTTTCAAAATTGTTTAATTTCCTTTTTCCTTTTTCCTTTTTCCAAAATTCAGATTTTAGTAATTCTTTTCAAATGGCCATCAACTAATATGGATAACAATTTATTTCTTAACCTTATATTTAACTTAAATTTGCAACATTCTTGGGCCTTGAACAACGATATCTCTGACGGATTTAATGTTCTATTTCCTCGCGATTATGGTTCCCTGTTGACAGGCTGTGCTGCACTCTTGACCTGCTGCGACCATTTACCACAAATAACCTTTTTAGTGTGGGCTGCAAAATCCATTTCTGCTTCATCCACACATAAAAATTACGTAATTTAGATATTTCCATTAACCGTTCATGTCGCGTCTGAACATTGTTATTCTTCACCCTAGCATCTCACTTCTGCCGATACCTTTTAAAAAATCTCACGTCTCAGCCTGCAGCTCATGATCCATACCTTACCGCGATCATACCACTTCTGTTAACAACTTTTATAAATCTACATCTCTTTTGTTTTCATTCGTCTGTTTTTTTTATTCTTGGTTGTTCTCTGGGTATTCAATCCCCTTGTTACTTGTCAAAACAAGTCAACGACTGTCATTTCTTTTCATAACAATGTCCCTGAATACTTGCATTATTCTAATATAATATTAACTAAATAATATAATTTCTCCCGTTCTCTATATAAACACTTTCCCCATTGCCGCATCTTTATTAATTGCCTCATCAATTTTATTTACGAAGTACCTGAAAATGTCGGAATTGTTCCGATGTACTTCAGCTTGTTCTCTATTTTGCAGTTCAATGGTACTAATTCTTCACGGGTTCGAGATTGATGCAAGAACATATAATTCATTACTATGGTAATTTATTAAAGTATTTTGGGGAAATGATTAAGGAGAGAGATTTGGAGAGGTATAATGCTCATGATTCAATAGGTAATAGGAAGGTGTGTTGAAGAAATGTTTCAAAACTGTAGGGTTCATTCATTAGCCCTTAAAAGTGAACAAAGAAGGAAATTTTGAAATGTAATTTTGAGATATGGAAAGGGTCCTGAAATTGTGTACATTGGTAGGTCTCAAACAAATTATGTCGACCACACTTACTTTACTGGCTCATTGAACCTCTGGCAATTTTCGCGGGAGTGATTGGGAGAGGTGGTATCTCCTTCGAGACCAAGGCTGCTCAGACGTGATTCGCAGTAATACACAATTATTTAAGAAAATACACAAATTATATTTTTATATTAATACAAGAATCATATTAGACTCTAAGTATCTGGACAATGTTCAAGAAGGAAGACATGGAAAAACGTAATGTTAAAAAAACTGAAGAGCATTATACAAAGATGTGTAAATGTTTCAGAACTACGAATTCATATTTTAGCCCCCAAAAGTGAGCAAGGCAAGGAACTATTTGGAAAATAATTTTCAGTTTAAGAGAGGAATTTATCTAATATCCTAGTGTACGTGTTTTGCTGCGAAGGAACGCTGTACTGATCGCACTTCTTTCTCTGGACCTCCTTTTTGTTCACTGAAGCTCTGGCTCGGGGGAGAACTGGAGGACGGGGGAGCCCATGGCTGCTGGTCGCGCTGTCGCACTGGCCGGCGCGGCGCGGCGCGGCGGACTCGCCCAGCAGAAAGAGACGAGTTCAGAGCTCTCGTTTCGCCTGGCGTCTCGCCATCGCGGCTATCACGTGGCAGGTAAAAGTCTTCTTTAACAGCCACTAAGCATAGGGTAGCTACCTCCCTTATTGGCATGGATCTATGTTTAGCATAAATTTACTTGTGTACGTATTCGGTTTTTCTTCACGAAGGAAATCTTCTGGTGGGGGATCGCCTTACAAATGAAAACATTGTTGTTCTTCGAGACGGAGAAAATACAAAAAGGAACACGTGCAATTATATGAAAGATCGCGTCGGTCTCTAAGAAGATGCCGGCATGCGAAGCCTACATTATTGAAAGCAGTGCTTCGAACGAATTGTCTTCCATTTCTTTTATTGAAAACAGCCACGATTATTTCCATTCCTTGGTTTGGTCTTGTCTCGCTATTTATGAGTGCAGTCTTGTACATTCGAAATGTTCCCGGTGGCCTTGTAAACCCAATGAAAGAAAGCATTTAAGTTGAGTACGTCTACAAATGTAAAAAAATATGAATAATTCACCTACTGAAATTGCTCAGGGTAACAACAGTTGACTGAACAGTGTCTCTTAGTGGCAGGTCCTAGAGTTCGAGTCCCAACATTGGTGGATTTTTGACACTAGCTAGATAGCTGGCCGAATTCAACCATTGCCTGAAGGAGAGTTCTAGCGATCGGCTGTTCTGATAGATAGTTTTCCATGGTTTCTCCATTCAATAGCAGGTGAATGCCGGAACAGAACAAATGGGCCATGGACCATGAGTGACCTTTCCTTCCTTCATCCTTGTCTCATCCTCTCCCCTTACAAACATGCACACTTACATCCACTACTCTGCCAGTCATGTCGGGAGATCAACTGGTAGTTTAGAGCTTATTCTGGCTAGGTCGGTGACCTACTGGCGTAGATACCTCGACAGGAGGGTACCGCAATCCGATGAGTAGATTGTCGCCAAATATCACGATTAGTGAGGGAGGGACATTGCCTCCTCCCGGTGTACTAAAATCTACTTCTGTTCACCTACATGCTTTTAACGCGCTCTTAAATGTTCGTGTTTATAATTCTATCTAAAAAAGGCCCTATTATATATCGTAATCAATATTCAAGGATCTTGCCTGATTCCTAAAAGAAATATTGGAGCTGCCTTGTGAGAAAAAGAACTAATGAGAGTTGTAGACCAACTCGATCTGCAACGCAATCCAAGAAAGAAAATTAACCAGGAACCATATTGTGCATTTTCATCCATTTTGAATGTATTGTTTTAAACAGTCACTACTAAAAGCGTCTCTTTCAAGGCATGCCTAGCGTGCTAAAAGTACATTTTAGCACTTGTGAGACAATGCTCAAGTATTCTGACAAATCTGTGAAATCAGCAAAGAAAACAAAATACTTTTGCCTGACAGGAAGAACCAAAATAACTAAACAGGACCAAAATAACAAAGAGACAAACGGGACAAAAGAGACAAACGGACAAAAGGGACAAAAAGGACAGAAAGGAAAATGGATAAAAAGGACAGAAAAGAAAAATGGACAGAAAGGAAAGTGGACAAAGGGACGCAAAGGACAACACTTAGCTGGACCACACAAGTAGGTAAGATTTGCCAAAAAAATCTTCGCTCATGTAACTGAGTTTTACGATCGAACAAAATTTAAACAATCTAAAAAAGGAGAACTTTACATAGCCTCCCCTTCTTTATAAAATTTTGAATAATAGCTATCAAAAGCACTTATTGCACAATTTTCAAATTCTGACCCATGAACGATCACGTTCCTCGCACTATGCATACCTCGACACAATGCGTATCCCACAGTAAGTCATTTACTCACTATCCACATATCTAAAACAAATTAGCGATTTCAGAAAATTTAATATTTAACTCAGTGATTGGATTAAAGTAATTAATCATAGATTACACAAGTTCCTATTCCCATTTTTACATCATAATTAAACACCACGTACTCTATCATCACTCACCAAATTTGGTTACATTTCAAGACGTCAGGCTGTTCTTAGTTTTCTTATCTTTACACTACCTCTGAAAGCCTAACTCCATATCTTCCTGTCTAATCCAATACCCTAAAGCAAATATAATACATATTAGATAATAAGGTTTTCACGCATTTTAACTCTTTGTATTGTATTATCTTTTCTTGATACGTTGTATTTATCTTGTTCGTCTGTCTTCTTTCTGATTCTTTTTCTTTTACAGATTATCTTTTAGACTTCAGCCACTTTCTGCGTTCAACTACAAAAACTACATTTATGTATATGAAAAACTTTATGTTCATATTCACTACCCCCTCCCCATTTTCCCCAGTTTCATGATTTATTCTAACTCCCTCTACTTTCCTGTCTTTGCACTTTTCTTTTAATCTTTCTATTTTCTTCCCATTGTGCATTTTTATAGTGTTAAGCTGTCATTCTGATTGAGGTTTTCCCTGGTTTACTCAATCGCTTGAGGCCTATGCTGGGATGTCCCTAGTCTTGCATCCTAGATATAAATGTAAAATCTGCCCTCCTTGTTTCTTGCAATTTGTTCACAATTGAGACATTCAGGAGATAATTTCAGACATTTTGCGCAAGAAAAAATAATGACTTTCCACGCCCTTCTTGTAAATAAGAAACTTGGGTCTCTTTACATCGTGTTAGCTTCAGGGTCCAGAACATTTACAATGAAAATACATCTATACTTTATGTTATATTAGTTATATGTAGCACATTTCCGTTAGCTAATACGATCACGCACTTTCGTAAGTAAGTGAAATGTCATTTACCATTGTTTCCGCCCGAACACCTCCATGTAAATATTTGTAAATGTAAATATTCAAGTGATCAGGCGGAACAGTAGGCCTTATGGTCTGAGCCTCGTGATAAATACATTATTATTATTATTATTATTATTATTATTATTATTATTATTATTATTATTCCACTACATCACGACTAAAGGTGTTATGAGTCAGTTGAATATAAAATCTAATCCGGGTTGCAACCAGCTACCTAAGGAGCAGATCCGGTGACTGTCAGTGCCTCTACAATACTTTGTGCAAAATGTGAGCTGTTCCAAATAAAGCGATTTCTTGCACTTCCCAATCTTTTGAATTACCGGGGAGTTTAGACAAGTTCTTACTCAAATTTTGCGGAACAAATCCCAGAGCTCCGATAACTATCGGGACGACCTGTGTTTTTACAACCCACATTCGGCTGATCTCGATTTCCAAACTCTTGTATTTAAGACGTTTCTCTGTCTCCTTGGTAACGACGTTTTGATCGCAAGGCACGCTCCAAATCCCGGATAACTATATCCGGTTTGTTTGCCGCTATCGTGTAATCAGTTAGAATTTGTTGGTCCTACAATATCGTACACAATCCAACAGACGTCACCGGTTTCGGTGAGTGTTCGTACCACTTGGGGCAAGTGTTCAGAACTTCGAGAGCGGTACAGATCTGCCAGTGGAGGTAGCTACACACCCTGTCGTGTCTTTTCAGGTATTCGGTCTTTGCTAGGATTGGACAAGCTGAGACAATATGATCAATGGTTTCTACTTGCTCCTGGCAAATGCGGCACTTGTCATCTTGGGAAATTTTTAGAACCACTTTGTCATAATCATCATATTTATCATATTATTATTATTATTATTATTATTATTATTATTATTATTATTATTATTAAAAAGGGCAAAAAAGTCAGCAAAATTTTCTAACAATTTCTAAAAATAGTGTATGACACACGTGGTAAGAGTGATTTTATTTCTTTCCTACAATTGCACCACTCGGCCTATCGGCTTCGGGTCGCAACCTTTAATACTCGCAAAATAAAAGTCACTTACATCATAAATATCTACTGTACTGATTTTGTGCTTGATGCATGTAATTAAGTCAACAATACCACATCAGAATTCCCACATTTCCCACAATTTATGCTTGATTGCAGGGAAATATTGTAATGCAAAATATTGACGAAAATAAATTTTAAATTGTATTTGCTTCTTCAGGAGAATCATAACGTGAATTTTTTTAAATAATTGCAAACAATATTATAGTTCTAGTATAATATGTTTTTTCTTTACAATCATCTCCAGTGGGTTCAATAAGGTGGTACACAGTATACACTGTACACAATGTGTATATTACAATACACATTGCAATGTTACGGCAAGAATTTAAAAACATGTTTCTTATGAATTATAAACCTGCCTTAAATTTACTGGTATGTCAGATATAACCTTCACTTACGAATTTCATTTGTTACCTGAAATAATTACCCCTTGTATGTTTACACCCCGTGTTATAAGTTTCGTTTAGGATAGCCAATAAATCCGGTATTAATTTTGGGGGCATATCGCTCGCCTATTGCCATAGCGTCCGTATATGTACGGAAATGGAAAATCTGGTGTAGACTAAGGGCCGAATTGATAAATGGTACTAAAGAAACAAAGACTCCTTAAGCAGTAAGTAAATGCTTAAAAGAAGTAGTCATTTACAGAGGTCCATATTTCATAGATGTTTCTTTTGAATGCTTAAGTGAGTGCTTTCTTGATCATCAGAAGCAAGACAAAACGTCATTTGCACCAGCTATTTTGTGATTGAATTGTCACGGAATCCATATTCAAATGCTTTCGTACGAAGAGCGTTTAATTTACTGAGTACGCTTTCGAGATCATTTGTAATTGAACATTTCTAATGGGTTGTCCAATTGTTTTCTCAGGTAGAAGCATAATCTAAACAGACATAAGCGCAAACTTAAACAGGCTAAGAAAACACCAAATGACGAACGCGGGAGCAGGTCATATGTCTCTTGAACGAATAGATGGTTGCACATTGCTCATTCATTTGTGGGCAATGTTATTCACAAGGGCTATTTGTGAATCGGCTTCATAAGGAACCCTTGTAATAAGTGACCTCTATGAATTCGGCTGGCAGTGGCGCGGGGATTCTCGGTGTAGGCGTCAGGAGGGGGCGCGATGATCTAACAGCGTGTGGGGTTGGGGTGGGGGTGGGGCGGGGCGGGGCGGTGCCGCTGCCGCCATCGGACTCGCTCACCCGATGGCCTCCGTCCACAAACTCTTTCCGAAGGGAGTTCGCAGGGTCCCAGCGTTCCGCTTTGGAGATTTTATAACATAATTTACAATACAATACACAGAGGGGCCTTCTTTAAAATTATAATTTTCAACGACCTCCTTCTTTATGGATTTCTAGGCATTTTAAATTCGATATTGATCAATATGAAAAAGACGTCTTTAAAACTTGTATTTCGATTTCTGCGGTCTGGCAAGTCTCGATGTTTCTCATGAAGGAAACATGTTCTCATATTATGTATGCACATAATAAGTTTACGGAATCTTTCTGTCGATGATGGCTGAGTTTATTGCTCGTCGTCCGCTACAGATGGGGACGTCTGAAAGACAGAGGCTTGCTTTGCCCACAGGTCACACATTTTGTTGACTACTTACGACTACTTGATATTTTGTTGAGGTGGACCAATATGTGAAATTATCGTTTTGAGGTAATGAAGACTAACGTTTAATGTTTATGTTTAAAATTAATAAATATCTACAATTTGTTGAATTTGAATGATAATTTGTATTTTGAATTCGCTGAATGATCATTCAGTCGCTGATGTTTTCCACCATCCACTCGATTTTCAAATAACCTGTCCTTTTGGTTTCAAAATGCAGTTATGTTAAAATTACTCATGAATTTTATGCTCTTGTGTGACGAGATTCAGAAGCTCGTGGTACTCTTAGAAAAGTTACTTTTGACTGGTATAAAAATACTAGACAAAGGGTCTCAAAATTGTATTACATGTACTTTTTAAATTATAAGACTATGCCGCTATCGTTATTAAAAGCATATTTTCTAAAAATTACTCGAATCTTTCAAAATATACATTTTAAATGACCGTTACAGGTGACCCAACAATTGTGAATTGTGAACATTGAACTTATTATTATTATTATTATTATTATTATTATTATTATTATTATTATTATTTTCCTGTTGGTATGTCATTGGCAAATGAAAACGACAGAGTAAGGAGAAACCTGATGAACAAAGACGGAGAAAAATCTCTTTCCACAAATCCGGTTAATACATTGAAACCTTGGATGAGAATTGAACCAAATACTAAGCTGATTAGCCAGAAAATGATACTCTATTTTGATTTCTTTTTTAGACACCAACTATATTTAATTAGACAACAACTTCAGACAATAACTTGACACCAACTTGATTTACAAAGAACGTATTTTATAATCCTAGCGTTGATTGCAATAAAAATGAGTTTTCGTGTCAGTATTACACGCATGAATCTAAGCGGATATAGGATAAAGGCAATATCTTGCCTGTACACATATTGCGGCTTTCGGGGCCGGAGTTTGCGCCTCCTATGAAGGAATCCAAGGGTTCCTACGAGTTACAATCAAATCATTGCTACATCATTTTTATTTCTTGTAATGATTCTCAATTCAGTCCATAGTTTCCTTTCACTGGAGTTCAGTCAAAGAGATGTATCTTGTTCTCTCTCAAATTTTAATACATACTTCAGTAATCTCCATTGACATTTATTTCATTGCACATTATTTGTGAATATTTAAAAATAAGTCGGCAGTAAAAGCTTAAAATGATGTAGTAAAAAATGAAATTCAACCGAAAAAAGGACAGTGAACTGACGAAAGAAAAAGATGGAAGAGAAAACACCACAGAATGAAGCACTGATATTGGCACGTCATCAAAAACGAGAAGAGCTAGAAGAAGAAGACAAAATCTTGGGGTGGTTAATTATTTCGTGTTTCCGGGCGCGTCAACTGCTATGATAATTAGTACCATAAGTGTAGTGCATGTTTTTATCATGGGAGGTAGCGGTGTTCTTCCTCGCTGGATGGTAAGGTTTGGATGGTATGAACCTACACGCCGACTTGCGGGGATTTCTACCTCAGGTATCTCCCACCAGCGGGGCACTGTCCCAACCGGGTCAAGCTCTAAGCTCTCGACTGGTCAAAATATTGTTGCGGTTAACGGTCCTCCCAACGAGTAATATCGAGACGAGGGGGCGAGGCGAACTTGCTCCGTTCGTCCTCGGCGCGCCCCTGCCTTTCCTCGGAGGCCCGTGCAGGGCGCATCGGAAGTCCGCGGCGCGGCCGCCCCGCCCCGCCGCGCCGCGCACCGCCCGGGAGGGAAAGTCTTTCACGCTGAATTTCTCCAGTCCTTTCGCTCGCCTCCTCCCTGTCCTCTCTTCGCTCTCCTCGGCGCTGGCGGAGGGCGGGTTGGCAGGAGGGCCCAAAGTAAAAGTTGGACATGAGATGAGAGATGGCCCTCATCCCTCTTACGTCATCCGCCCCCAGCGCCGCCGCCCGTCTCCGCCCCGTGCCCTCGCCCCGCCCCCTGCCCTCCCGCGCGCACAAGTTCAATAACTGGAGAGGCGGACGGCGCGGCGCGGCGCTGTGGCTGGCGACGGCGGAGGCGGTGAGGCGAAGACGGCTCGGGCGATGGCTGACGCAGAGGCGGTGGCGCTGGGGGTGGCGGCCACATGAGACATAGCACACGGGGTAGCCAATACAACGATGTCTTCGGGATTCCATCATAGGCTGCGGGTGTTGTGGTGGGTTGTGACGGTGATGGTAAGGTAAGTAGCTTTCAGATGGCGGTGATGTTCGGACGGTAAGAAAAGGCGGCAGCGGCGGCGACGCTGGAGACGACGGTGTAGGTGCTAGCATTATGGGTGGGACGGGTCGCTGGGATCCACTCTGCTGCTTCCACACCTCCCGACGTCATCGGCTTTGTCTTCTTCATTTAGTTTCTTTTCCTCCGGAGTTCCAGCACTGATACACCGAGATACGTCTCCCCCGATGGTCTCAGAGCGTCCCCCTCCACGGGAGATGTGCGGGTGGGAAATGGGGGGAAGGAAAGAAAGGGAAGGGAATGGGGGTGCAAACAGTGGGGATGCCACCGAGGAGATGGTAGCTTTCAGAGAAACACGCAACTGCACTGGAGAGGTCGAGTACTAAGATCCCCCTGCGAGAAACATTTTCCATTTTCATTGGGTTTCTCAAAAGGACGTCATGACAAAGTTTTGTGAATTTGATGCCAAATTGAGCGTAAGCTCACAATAATTATTACCCTTTATATAATAATCTCTTTTTTATTGTGAATCGTCCAGGAATTGCTTCTTAATTACTTTACGAATACTATAAAATATATTACACATATGCCTAAGACTGAAATAATTTCCGGAATAAATTAATGTTAACTTCTGTTCCTTTCTTCATAACTTCTTGGGCCCTTTTATTTCATTATAAAAAGTGAAATTCAAAATATTTCCTTGTTTGGTTTGTTGCAAATGTGAAAGCGTAAGGTCATGAAAGAAAGTTTCTGAATATGTTTTATAAAAGACTTGTATTAATTGCGAAACTTTTACATGACCGGAAGAAGTTGTAAAACATTCTGAAAACAAGTGATTCAAATTTTTAAAGTAGGAAAAGTTGTTTGGCTCGTCTTTCTTGCTCAAGAATATTTTGAGTTTTTATAATGTTTATAATTTGCATAAACGAATTTTTATATTTCAAATCTTTACAGAGTTACGAATTTGTGAAGAAATTTTGAATCAGTGAACTTTTTAAAACTGAAGAACTTGATTCTCTAGCATGTTAAATAAATTCATTAGTTACATTTAATTGAATTCCTTTGTGAGTATATTTAATGAATTTGTAGTTCTGTCAGCTTCTGAACTTTACTTTTTATTAAAAGGACAAGTAAAAATACAATTGCATTTCAGACAGAATAATTGCTTTGCAAATCATGAAGTTATCTTTCATCATGAATACTCTTCAGGAGCATTTTTAATTTCAAATGAAATCAATTAATTTTGAAATACAATCATATTTTAGGCTGCACGAGTTGGTTATGTTAGATTTTATATGTGCAGTGGTGATGATTGTAGGCGTGGATGCTCCAGATACTTAATTGAATAAACCTCCAGAAAAATAACACAGGCAGATGGAAAATAATAAACTACTTCGACCCGGAAGCATTTTGTTATATAATGTATAAATGATTGTAATTTTAAATAATGAAAATGATTCCTTATACCTAATTGTAATAATCTTTGAGGTATACACCAAAGACGGTGAAATCAATCATTCCATGCTGTTTGAATGATGATGGAACACTATGGAAATGAAATAGAGTGGAAACGTTAGTACACCAATAAAATATGATAGGAACTCGCTTTGTCCACCCCAACTGCCAGGGGAAATTACCAATATTTGAACACAGCTAGCCGGATCGGGAAAGCTAGCGTACTGACAGCTACGCTGTTAGCCGCCCCACAAGAATATGTAATACACCTCGAGTAATACACTTGCAAATGTGTTTTCCTTGTCCTCGAAAGGGCACAGAACTGTGTCCGAATGAGAGAATATTGTCAGGTTTCCATGAGAACGTCAATCTGGAGGGAAAAATATAGTAGGAAATGAAAGTTAAATCATCGAGGATTCCGCGCAAGCGTGAGAAATCAATGTTTGCGCTGCGACCGGCGCGGCGCGGCGGCGGGCGCCACGGCAGAGTACAAGTGCGATCCGCCGCGCCGCGCCGCTCCGCGCCGCCGCCGGCAGCAAAAGAGAAGACGCGGTGCGCGGGCGCGCGCCTCCACGTCAGATATCGACCGCGCGGCGGCAGCGGCTGCGGCTGCCGGATGGACCGCGCAAGGTCTTAAGGACGCGGCCAGGGGGCGGGGCAGGGCGCGGGACGCAGCATCCACCAGGCGGCCGCCCGCCCGCCCGCCCGCCCTCCTGGCCGTGCGGCGTGTTTGAAGGATGTCGCTCTCGGGATTTGGCGAGCGCCCTGGGTCGCGCCTGACGCCACCCTCGCCTCCCGCTCGCTACCTCGGCCGACGCCCCCCTCTGCCCCGCCGCCGCGTCTTCCGCGTCCGACGCGCGCGCGTTCGTAATTAAGTCCGCTTCTGCTGGGAGCGAGGGACGCCGCGCCCTGCGCTTTCGTATGTTACCGCGCGGGGGGGGGGGATGAGGGGAGTGGAGCGGCGGTGAGGGAATCGTTCCACGCGGTCTCCAGGGCCGCTTCAACTGTTGTGCTTGATTTGCCATCCTCAGGAGCTTTGATTTTTTTTTCGAGAATTTAAATTTATCGACATTTCTTGGAAGTCGAAATGTGAACACACGTGCCAGGCAATTAGCCCAGGGTTACGAATTTATTTCAACTGAGGAATAAAAGTCTCCGCTAATGTTAATTATTGCAGTAATACAATAAGTGAATAATAATGATACAATAAGCAACTAATATTTTCACTTCTTTTCGAATTTGTCTCAACATTTATGATTTTACAACAGTTAAAGTTTGAAGAAACGTTTTACTCGTAAACATTTTTAATTGCTTGCATATCTAAGAACTGTTGACAGAATCAGAGTTCCAAACTTCAAACTCGGGTCCTAAAACCATCAATTTTCTTTAAAATCTTGAGATCAACTGTTTGAACGATGGCAGGACTTTCTGCACTACAAAAGTGCTTTCCAAAAGTGTAAAAAGATTATAATGAAATACACAAAGATGAAATGATAATTTCGTAATTATTTAATTAAACAAAATTAAAGAAAGGTTAGAATAGCGGAAAATGCATTTATAATATTTTAATCAACAGCTTAAAACACATTTTTAATCGGAAAAGTATCTGTGATATAATGGTAGTACTTATGTTTGATAATGGTTCAGGTAAGGATGGTAAGTTTCAAACTTTTTACTTTCCCGTATACGTACGTATACACGGAGTGATATACGTAGTATAGGGAAAGTTATGTAATGCTGCGCGAAAAAATGGCCAATTTTCGGCGGAAAAAAATTAATTGCCGGGCCGTGAAAACGAATAAGTGGATAAAACCAGTTGCTAAATTAAGAAAAAAAAAATCCCCTAACACGTGGTGTCGTCAAAATCTATGATTTGTTGCTTCTTTATACTTAAAAATCGATTGACGGCATTCCGTCCGGCTGTCCGTCTGTCCGTCCGTCCGTCTGTCCGTCTGTCCGTCTGTCCATCTGTGGTCAACGCTAGCGCCTAAACCGTTCGGTCGATTTTCTTCAAAATTGATATTCCCCAGTCGATCTGATTCTAGTCGAAGCTTTGTGATTTTGAAAAAGATTCTTTAAAATTTGGGGGTACTTTATATGAAGCCCCCCGGGGATTTTCAACATTTTCTCAAAAACGGCTCCAAATTTTTTCTTTAAATTTCTTGTATGAATAGAGGAAAATACACTTTTTAACATGGCATAGGTCCAATTTTCACGTACAGCTCTGAATTTTCGAAAATTGTGAAAGTTCTGCATATTGAGTTCTTTAATAAAGGTCATGTAAATGTTTTTCACAATTTTGGTAGTTTTCGTGCAATATTGCGTGCAATATGTGCAATTTTAAACAATTACAAAAACAAAATTTTCTCAAAAACGGCTCCAAATTTTTTCTTTAAACTTTTGGTAGGGATAGTGGTAAATGTACTCCATCAATGACATAAAAGCCATTTTGGTCTATCGGTTGTTTTTTTCAAAAATTACAAAAATGTAAAATTTTTTACTTGTCTCTCACGTCGTTAATATTTACATTATCGGCGATTTTTTTACATTATTATATTTACGAGTATATATGCTTTAAATAATGTCCAGTAAAGTTTCTCGAAAACACTACCGTTTTCTGTGAAAGTAGCTCAAATTTCGGCATTTTCAGAAATGCTCAAACGTCATTTTCTCGTATGTGGCTGCAATTTTTTTCTTGAAACTTTTGTAACGGATAGTGCTAATTACACTCATTAGTATAGCGTGAAGTTTATTTTGAGTTTTTTTTGTTTTTTTCAAAATTAAATAAATGTAAATTTTTTGAAAGATCTCTCACATCTTTAATATGCACATTATCCGCAATTTGTAAAGATGATTATATTTGTGAGTGTAAGTGCTTCAAATAACTTCAAATAAAGTATTTTGAAAACTCAAAAATTTTCTGTGAAAATGAGCTTCAAATTTCGCATTTTTAGTAGCGCTAAAACGCCATTTTCTCTTAAACGGCACATAATTTTTAAAAGAAAATTGCCATTTACGGCTAGGTTTTTGTGTTCTTTAATATTCTAAAATTAATGTTTCTGTTCTACCAATAGGAAACCGAAAAATTAAGAAAATGACAAAAAAAAATGTACTTTTGGCGATGATAGATGGTAGCTGGCAAGAAAGAGTATGTGGCAATTCCGAATATTGACAAATAAATAAATAAAATAAATACGGTCATGCTTAATTTTTTCAAAATACGAGTAGTTTTTCTTTAATTTTGTGACAAACGTAATAGGCCGCTGTAAATTTACTGCGCTTTGGACAGCTGGATGCGTCGTAAATTAGAATGTGCAATTTTGTATATTATTTCTTTCTTCGTTTCTTACATTCGAACTTTGTTATAGACTTACACATTAATATTTTAGAAATTGTTTATTTTGAAATATTTGAAATAAGTAAAAAGAATTAATAGCTCTCAGAATAGCGACAATGCAGGGACTGCAACAATGGAATTCACTTTGCGCTCGCGAATATCTGTGAATTAGTGTCATTGTTGTGACCTAATGGAGCTGTATGAAAAGGAGTTATAATTGTCTAATTTATGTTGATATTTGCAGGCAAATATTTAGTTTTGCACCAAATGCTGTACCATTTGTAGTGAGTAGAGAATTTGTTGCATGGTTTTAAAATACTCTTCCCTAATCATGGCCCAATGGAAAGCATTTCTATATTTCCAGGGTATCAGGCTTCTTTTTCCAATACAGGGTTACAAAACTTTTGCATTCTATTTTTGTGAAGTTGTAGAATTCACATAGTTCTGACAACACTGCAATGGAAATAGTGTGTTCCAAGCGAAGATGTTAGTAGCGCATAAAGTGCAATATTACAGTACTACTTAGCTGTTTCCTCTAATACGGGAAAGTAAGTGCTGATTTAGCACCACTAGTTTAAAGGTGGAAATACATGAGCACACATAATAAATTATCGTTAAATATAACCAGTGAATTTAGTTCAAAACAGTATACAGTATCCGTTTAGTAACAACCATGGGGTATAAAAATTGAAACAGCATTAATATGCTGATTCCCCCCTACAGATAAAGTAATGTGCACCTAATCCGATAATCAAGACTGAGCCCCGGTAGGATGCACTTATCGCCTGGATCCATGATGGCCGACTCACGAAACAAAAAAAGCGTAATAATAATAATACAGTAATAATGAGCGAAAATAATTATGAAACCGATATCCGACACACGGCATGAAATATCACCCTTAGCCGAGGCATCTTCTAAATCAAATCAGACTTCCAAAGTCCAACAATAAATACTCCATGTTGAACAAAATTGCCAAATTGAAAATGACACAAGGATAATGGTAGCTGAGAAGCTAAAAGAGAAAATCCAAGCATTGGCTCAACGAATTAGAAGTTACAATCATAGAGAAGATTTCCGTGTACAGAATTGGTTATTTGAAACAGACGCGAAGAGATTCTATCGCAGTCTACCTCAAAAACCGAATGGCATTGCTGCCCCTCCTTCAAAAGATGACGTCGAAACATTTTGGGCAGGAATCTGGGAGGAAACCAGATCCTACAGCAAAGACGCATCTTGGCCTTAATCTGAAGTTGATGCTGCCCATGGACTAATAGAAACAGTGGAAGATGTTCATGAATTCTCGGAAGAGGACCTCTGGCAAGCAATTAAGAACACGGGAAACTGGAAATCCTCGGGATTGATAAGATCTAGATTCATTGGATTAAGAAATCAACAGCATTACATTCTCATCTAGCAAAGGATGTTAATAAAAGTTTAGAAAACCCAAAGGAACTCCTGGAATGGCTCACTCACGGCATCACGTATTTACTATCCAAAGCGGGAGACAGCTCTATGGCGAAGAACTACGGGCCAATCTCTTGTCTACCAGTAATGTACAAAATTACAACTGCAGCCGTAGCTGACAAAATGTATAGACACTTAGAGAAGAACCATCCTTTGTCAGTTAATCTTGCAACTGAATAAAGTCTTCTTGAATGATATAGAGAAACGAAAATGTAATTTAAGCATGGTTTGGATTGACTACCAGAAGGCCTTTGATAGTGTGTCACACGATTGGATTTTGAAGAACCAGGTGATCTATCGATTTCATCCTAGAATTATTGAATTTTGCAAGGCTAGTATGAAGTCGTGGAGTACCAGGTTACTAATTCACACCGGAAAGGGAGTAGTAGAAACAAGAAGTATGAAGATTAACATGGGAATTTTCCGAGGAGATACCCCTATCCTGTTTTGCATCGCCATCCCCTCTGCTGTTTGGATTAGTTTGATCCCACTATCTAGACAGTTGTCGCACACTGACTTTGGTTACAGGCTTCATGGTGATGAAAGGTCAGTATCACATTTGTTGTACATGGATAATATTAAAGTGTTTTCTAGGAATGAAACGATTCTTTCCCAAATGCTGTTCGTTATCAATGATATTAGCAATGACATCTGCAGTCAGTCCTGTATGCTAGTGAAACATTGGCTCTTAACAGAAAACACGAACTTGAAGAAATCAAAAAAGAAGAGAGAAAGATAATTAGGAAAATTCTAGGAGCAAGACATACCGAAAATTGTTACAGGCTACAATCAGTCAAAATAGTAGAAAAAGTTTTCAAACATAGAAATTGATATTAGAAAAAGGAGAATGAAATTCTTTGGACATATTAACAGATTACCAGAAAACCGGTTGACAAAAAAGATATTAGATTATATTACCTCACTTAAGAACACAACACCTTGGCTGAACGAAATTCGGAAAGGCGTGAGAAAAGCTATCATATAGTCAGGTGACATAGTAGAAAGAGACATCTTCAGACACAAAATTGACAAGTGCGAAGTTGCACGAGAGCAACCGAAACAAAAACAATACAGTCCAAAGTGGTCTGATGAACGTAAGCAAGCTTTCTCGGAAAGAATGAAAGCCTATTGGAAAAATTAGGAGAACAGAAATAATAATTGAGTCTCTTGCTTAGAGTCTTCCATCTATGGGGAGAATTCGCCTATAATAATAATAATAATAATAATAATAATAATAATAATAATAATTTCGAAATCTCACTCTTAGCTGAGGCATCTTCTAAATCAACGCACACCTCTAAAGTTCAACGAAAAATATTAAATGTTGAACGAAAATACCAAATTGAAAATGACATCAGGTTAATGGTAGTTGAGGAGCTAAAAGAGAAAGTTCAAGCATGGGCTCAATGAATTAGACGTTAGAAACGCAGAATAGATGTCCTTGTACAGAATCGGTTGTTTGAAACAGACGCGAAAAAATTCTATCGCAATCTGACTCAGAAACCGAATGGCAATGCTGTCACTCCTTCAAAAGATGATGTGGAGGCATTTTGGGCAGCAATCTGGGAAGAGAGCAGATTCTACAACAAAGATGCATTTTGGCTTCAATCTGAAGTTGATGCAGTGGCGGCTCTACCATAAGGTCACGTGGTCACGTGCCCTCCCACTTGTAAAGGAAAATATTAATAGTGGACTGCAATGCGTGTCATATTTCCGAGTAACAATTCTAGAGAATTTACGTTAAGGTTTTCACGGGCGATATCGATACTATTTCACAGCACAGATAACGAGGTAGTTGTGGCAACAGGGCGAAGTCCGCAAGCTTCTTGTGACCAGCTCCCTCCCGTTCAGCAAAGCTTTTCCTCATAGTGCGAGGAAAAAAGGGAGGGGGTAATGCTCCCTTAAGGCCCTTCACGGTCACAAGTTTTTTGTGACTGCCTCTGCAAGCGCCACTTTACAGATGTACAAACAACGCTCATAGTGTGTGAGAAATGAAATGCTGATTAGCTCAGGACCCGCGTAATCTTCATAATATCAGCAGCCGTGAATTCTGTGCGAGTTTTTTTTTCTTGAGCATGAGCGTTTGTTGTTTCAATTGAATTGTTCTCTCTTCTCATTCAGCCTAGTTAATACGTGAGAAACCAATGAGGAATTTCAAGTGTTTTTCAGTTTACAGCGCTTAAACTTCAAAATAAAATCGTTATTAGTTATTTTCTAGCTTTTTGTTTTGTGCCCTACCTGGCCTGAAGTTTAGGAGCCACCACTGAGTTGATGCTGCAAATGAACTTGTGGAAACAGTGGAAGATGTTCACGAATTCTCGGAAGAGGACCTCTTCCAAGCAATTAAGAACATGGGAAACTGGAAATCCCCCGGGATTGATACACATTACATCCGCATCTAGCAAAGGCTATTATTAAAATTTTAGAAAATCCAAAGGAACTCCCGGAATGGCTCACACGCGGCATTACGTATCTGCTACCCAAAGCGGGAAACAGCTCTTTGGCGAAGAACTACAGGCCAATCACTTGTTGCCAGTACTGTACAAAGTTATAACTTCAGCCATAGCTGACAAATGTACAGACATCTAGAGAAGAATCATCTAATACCAGCTGAACAAAAAGGATGTCGTAAAGGTTCTTATGGCTGTAAGGAAATCTTGCTACTGAATAAAGTCATTTTGAATGATGTAAAGAAACGAAAACGTAATTTGAGCATGGCTTGGATTGACTACCAAAAAGCCTTTGATAGTGTACCACACGATTGGATTTTGAAGACCCTGGAGATCTATCGATTTCATCCTAGACTTATTGAATTTTGCAAGGCTAGCACGAAAGTCGTGGAGTACCAGGTTTACTAATACAGAGCAGAAAGGAAGCAGTAGAAACCAGAAGTATTCAGATCAACAGGGGTATTTTTCAAGGAGATTCACTATCCCCTCTGCTGTTTTGCGTTAGTTTGATCCCACTATCTAGACAGTTGGCGCAAGCTGACTTTGGTTACAAGCTCCATGGTGATGAAAGGCCAGTATCACATTTGTTTACATGGATGATCTGAAAGTGTTTGCTAAGAATGAAGCGATTCTCTCCCAAATGCTGTCTGTCGTGAATGACTTTAGCAATGACATCTGCATGAAGTTTAGTCTTGACAAATGTGCAAAAATCAATTTAAAAAGAGGCACACTGACAACGTCAGAGAGCATTGAAGTTGATATGCACACTGTGATTCAAGATCTTGAGCCAGGTAAAACTTACAAATATCTGCGCATTGAAGAATGTGAGACCATCTCATACGACACAATGAAAGAGAGAATTCGCAAGGAGTATTACAGAAGAGTGAGACTTGTCCTGCAGTCTGCTCTGAATTCCAGGAATAAAATATCTGCAATTGGTAGACTGGCGGTGCCTGTAGTACAGTTCCGGACTAGTGGACTGGACCGAGCAAGAAATCCGCATCATGGATCGAAAAACCAGAAAACTGCTAACAATGCATCATGTCGCCCACCCTCGAGCTGATGTACATAGACTTTATGTGTCACGTAAGGAAGGAGGAAGAGGCCTCAGACAAATTGAGGCCTCCTGGCATAATGCAATAGTTGGAATGGGAAAGTATGTAGTCAGTCATCAAGATTACCCTCTAATAAGGTAGGTCATGAAATCTGACCGAAGAATGGGAAACAGAGGCATTGTTAGTGTAGCAAAAAGCATTTCAAAGAAAACTATGCAAGACACGTCAAATAACACAGACACTGAACTTCTGGTACTACTAAACATGAAATGTGAGACACAAAAAATGTTAAAGAAGTCGTGGAGGGACAAACCCCTCCATGGACAATATCTAAAAAGAATGGACTAGGTGCAGATCAATAAAGATCAATCATTTATGTGGCTTAAAAGGGGAAGACTGAAGCCAGAATCGGAAGCAGTTCTAGTAGGTGCTCAAGGTCAGGCGTTGAGAACACGACATAAAGCGGTTCTCAAAATTTCCCAAGATGACAAATGCCGAATTTGCCAGGAGCAAGTAGAAACTATTGATCATATTGTCTCAGCTTGTCCAATTCTAGCAAAGACCGAATACTTAAAAAGACACGACAGGGTGTGTAGTTACCTCCACTGGCAGATCTGTACCGCCCTCGAAGTTCCGAACACGTGCCTCAAGTGGTACGAACACTCACCAAAACCGGTGACATCGGTTGGATTGTGTACAATATTGTACGACCAACAAATAGAAACGGATCGCACGATAACAGCAAACAACCGGATATTGTTATCCAGGATTTTGAGAAAAAATCGTGTCTACTTGTGGATGTTGCTGTGCCCTGCGATCAAATGTCGTACCCAAGGAGGCAGAGAAACGTCTTAAATACGTGCGTTTGGAAATCGAGATCTGTCGAATGTGGGGCGCAAAAGCACAGGTCGTACCGATAGTTATCGGAGCTCTGGGATTTTTCCGCAAAATTTGTGTAAGAACTTGTCTAAACTCCCTGGTAATTCAAAAGACTGGGAAGTGCAAGAAATTGCTTTATTTGGAACAGCCCACATTTTGCGCAAAGTATTGTAGAGGCACTTACAGTCACCGGATCTGCTCCTTAGGTAGCTGGTTGCAACCTGGAGTAGATTTTATATTCAGCCGACTCATAACATTCTTTAGTCGTGATGTAATGGAATAATAATAATAATAATAATAATAATAATAATAATAATAATAATAATAATAATAATCATGCATTTACATGCACTCACCCTACCACCCGCGTCGGAGACCAGTCGTCGGCAGACCGGACCAGAGTTTACAGCTTCTCCCGGCTGGGGCGGCACACAGCTGTTGGGAGTTTCCTGGAGGGAGAAAATCCATCAAGCCGAAGTGTAGGGCTGCGCCGGATCTAATATCCAACAGGGTGAACCGTCCGCAGTAATACATGCACTACACGTATGGGACTAATTACTTGTAGCGGTTGACACGCCCGGAGACAATAATTATTTTATCATTCATTGTATATTTGCTTTTTACTTTCCCGTATACATATGTATGTACGGAGTAATATATGTAGTGTAGGGAAAGTTATGTAATGCTGCGCGAAAAAACGGTGAAATTTCGGCAGAAGAAAATTCATTGCCGGGACGTGATAACAAGAAAGTGGATAAAACCAGTTGTTAAATTTTAAAAAATCCCCTAACACGTGGTGTTGCCAGAATCCCTGTTTTGTGCGTCCTTAATACCGAAAAAACCAATTGAAAGTAAAACGTCCATCCGTCCGCCTGTGGACAATGATAGTGCCTAAACCATAAGTACGATTCCTTCCAAAATGCATATTACCCGTCGATTTGGTTCTACTCGAGGCGCCGCGATTTTGAAAAACTTTCTTCAAAATTTTGGGGTACATTTCATGAAGCCCCCGTACATTTTCAAAATTTTCTCAAAAACGGCTCCAATTTTTTCTCAAAAACGGCTCTCAGTAATGTACGCTATTTGATTTCATGGAGGAATTCAATTATATCGTGAACTTCTAGATGATTGGTATTTGAAAATGGCCACATTATAATCGTTTGCTCATTTTCTAGATGGCATTTAGCTGCACAAGTGTCTCCTGTATCAATCAGCCCCGTGTACTTTCCCTTACTTGTTTCCCTCACATGTTCATCGCAGGTTCGCACATGCTCCCACATGTCTCCTCTAAATGTTCCCTGAACATTTCTTGAGAAATGCCTTTTCGTGATTTCCAAAATGTTCCCATATGTTCACTCAAAAATGTTTCCCTGAAAACGTTCCCCGGAAACTACTGCCCCGAAAACATTTCCATGAAAATGTTGCTCCGAAACTGTTCTCCGGAAAGTGTTCCCCAAATGAATATTCCCCCAAAATGTTTCCCCAAATGTTCCTCAAATTGTTCTTCTAGTGCTTTGCTCCAAGCACCAGAACAGCCATCACCAAATGCGACCACATCGAGAACTGGGAATTTCATTTTTCATCTGATTCAGGCCAATTTACCCTACCTTTACCTACCTAAGCGCATTTGAAGTGAATTCTAAAGAAAATCAGACCTGCGCCATTTCTAAAAGCGTACTTCGCATTATAAAAGAAAGAAATTGTAGAAACCCTTTAGAACTGGTTTTGAGAAAACCTTGTTTTAAAATTGCATTTATTGCAAATGTCGCGAAAACTATTCAGTAGGTAAAAAAATCTTCGTGATATAATATCACACATTTTAATTTTTATTTCGTTACATACCGCAAATATACGCATGAAAATGTGATATTTTTATGAATTATTAACATATACGTACACTTTGAAAACTAGACGTTTTAATATTTGAACTTACTTACCTTTGTAATGCAATTGTAACTTGAACTGTTTTACAGATATGTATAACTTCTTCCTTTGTTTTATGTAATTATTGTATGAATAAAATATCTATCTATTCCGTTAATGAATATAAATTTGAAATATGTTTGAATGTAGCTCTAAGAGTTTGAAGTGTTTTGTTGGGGGCTAGCTGGGTTTTCCCCAGCCAGGTGTCACTCTCCAGCGTGACATCCACTCCAGGCGGGTCAAACTTTAAGCTTTCGACCGGTCTCCGGGCATACGTGGTAGTGTAGTGCATGTAAGTGTAAGAGTGTTTAAGTAAGGGGTAAGACAAGGAAGATTAAGGAAATATCCCGTGCGGTTCTGGCATGTTTGCTAGGGCACTGCTCTGGAATTCACCTGGTGTTAATTCGAAAAAACACGGAAAACTACCGATCAGAGTATCCAGCCTCCAGAATTCTCCTCCACTCAGCAACTAAATTCGACGTAGCTGACAAGCTAGAGTGGAATATCCTGCCACCGTTGGGACACGAACCTAGGACTTCGCGGCCAGAGGCACTGAAGTGCCATTAACTGATTCCCTGAGCCACCTCTACTGGTTCTCGAAATTAGTGACGATAACATATAGGCAGGTTACTCCGGGACAGTCTAGAACAATTATGATTTCACACTGTCGTTAACGGGCAAGTATCGTGAGCCCTGAGTGAATGCGAACAAACATACGTAATCCAAGCACGATTCCCTTCTTTGCGTTCGCGCAGTCGGGTAATAACAAAAGATAAATCGAAGAAAATGACTGAGGAAGCGTTTAGTAGGCACCATGCTTTTAATTGCCTCTTCATATCAACTGTTTTCCTTCCGCCTCCTCTTGCTTCCCCAGAAGAACGCCGGTCGCTGATGAAGAGCGAGAAGACTTTAAACTGATGTACGCGCTCAGAGTTACGGATAGCGAGACAATACGGAAATTAGTTTCGTCAGTATCAGCTTAAACGAGATGTAAATGTGATTTAACAGCTCAAGAAATTTCGTCGACCTCGAGGGAGCTCCGCCCTATCGACGGCGGGGGCGGATGGGGCGGGGGCAGGGGAGGGGGCGGGGGCGGAGCGTGCTGGGGCGGCCAGCGGCGGCTGAAGACGAGGCCCGGCCCGCTGAGGATTTGCACAGAAATTGCTTTTTGTAATAAATTATCTTTTCTAGGTTAAACGACGTAATCTCGTGTTTGTGCGTCTACGGGCTTGCTCACTTTCATTAGTGAAAAGGGAGAAAAAAACCTTGTCAGTTAACATGCAAAAATAACATTTTATCATATTTTATAATTCCCGGAAGACCAAATATAATATCGTAAAAACTTCATCTGACGCTGCTGGCTCCCATTGAGAGCGAGGTCCAATATCGGAGCCCCTATTGCAGGACTCTCTGCCCAATTCCCTGATTAAAAAACGCGGCTCCGTCGGCGCTGCCGGCGCCTCCGCCTCCGCCTTCGGCGCGCGCTCGAGGAATACGCGCGCAATTATACAGGATGACTCGAAACTCAGTTGAGCTGCCTGAGGACACCATTGAAAATTACATGTTATAAATGTTATTTTAATTTCATGCGAGTTTACAACTGTGTGCTAAGTTCACTAAAAGCAAGATTGTATTTTTTACTTGTGCTCTACGAACGCAATAATTCTAGGTGTTTAAATGTATTGAAGGCATTTGGAAAATAGTTACATTAGACTACATGAAATGTGAATATGTTTAAATAAAGAGCGATCTCACTTAAATGCGAAAATGAATAAATTGCTTTAAATCATTACTTCGGCTCACTCAATCAACCTGTCATCTTCAATGTGGTATAGTAATTCATTTATAGTACGAGTACCTATAGTAACGTCTTCAGACCCGAGATTGATGTGTAGAGCTCGGAAAATGGCCTATTTGCCTATTTTATTTCTTTGAATGTATTTTTAGGCACCTTACCCCATCATCCTTGTTCACTTAGGAAATGGCTTTTGCGAGGGTTTAATAGTGCCTATTAATGCCTGTTTTAAAGACAGAGAAAATATGAAGTATTTAATTATAAAATAATGAATTAATTTCAGCAATTTGATCTCTTTGACTTATCGAATAGTCATTCATACATTATTGTCCATTACGTGTCATTCTGTTCACCTTACCGTTCCAAGTGAGGTAGAGATATGGTGCAATGGTTACAACAGTCACTGTATTGTCCTGAAAATATTGTTGTACTTATTTTACACGCATTATCATCCAATGTAAAATCCTAAAGTGATTTAAAAGTAACATTTGTAACAAGAAAATTATATAACACATTCAAATTTCAACACATTCATATTATTACAATTTAATTTCAGATTTTTATTATTGGGATCTGTTCACATCAGAAAAAGTTGATTTCACGCGCTGTAATTTTATATTTTATCATTATTTTTTTCGTCTTATTACCGAAAGAGAGTAAATATATGCAAAAAGAGACTGTTGTATCTTGATTTTTCTGTACCTTTCATCACCTGTAGTTATGCAGTTGGTGTTCTTATTAGCAGCTAGCGCTCAAGACCAAGTAAAATACATCTGACCGCAGTTACCACGAACTTACATTTTCATTGTACATTGTTTGATTTATTAGTGTTTAAAAAGCTGAATGTTTATTAGAAGAAAAGTCTTTGGTCATTTACAACGGAAAAGTTACAAATATGCAATATGAGTTAACGAAAAAAGCACGCCCACAGATATACAGTGATAAATAAAAATCCATGAAATTATTTAGAATGGTAAAATATTGGGAGAGGAAAAATGGGTCAGTTTTTTTAACAAGGACAAGGACACAGATTCTTTGACTTTAAAAATACACGAAAAAAATAACCTAACTTTTAGGGTCACAAGTTTTAATTGTTTTAAAGCATTTAATGTTTCTTTTGTCAATATACACGATAACCACAGACAATTCCCTTCCCACCTGAACCCATGTGGAATGTTAAAATACTTTTCTAAGAACAGCACAGCGTTCAAGAAAAGTATTTTCTCCAAAGGTGAGAAGCAGGTTGAAATGAAACTTCTGCAGAGAGTGCCCAGTTTGTGACATAAATGACGTTTTATAAGTGATGGATTTATTGGTAATTACTTAATGATTTGGGTTCAGTTAAAAAACAAAATTTAAAAATATTGATGAACGAAGATGTTTTATTTACATTTCTAAGTGAAGAAAAATAAAGTTGGGATAGGATTTTGTCTTAAAATAGAAAAAATGATAGATAGGTATTTTATTAATTTATTTCAAAAAATGATTCCCATATATACCACAGTCCCCTATGTTGTCTCTCTAAAGTTCATACAGTGCCATATTTTACTCCGTTTTGTTAACAGTTTAAAGAGTTATTATCTTTCCCGATTATTTATATTTTTAATTCTATAATACAACAGATTTAAACAAAATTCATAATTATAGGTGTTATTTTAATAGTGGTACAACTCCTCTTTTTTGAGAAATTGAGTTAACTTCATTTTCAGGTCTTCGCAAGTGTTATATATTTATTCTTAAGGTGATAGAACGCCAAGTTCTTTCTGTGTATGACATAGCGCTTCACAATAAAAGTAAATCACTGGAGATTGCAATCTATTTTGATAGTGGTACAACTCTAATGATACGGCTACGTAGTTTTCTACATGTCTGTAAAAGGAAGGAATAAAAATGAACAAACCAATGCCTGAACTGGCTAACAATTAGATGATTTAGATTTGTCGAACAGAAATCTTTTATAATTATGTTTAAATAAACCTTAAGTTATTGGTTTCTAGACAGGAAACGTTCTAACCACCAGTGAATGAGGAAGAACTAAGGTTTTAAAAAATTGTAATATCTCGCCTCTTCAACTACTGCAAAGAAAGGTTAATGAGAAGAAACATGATATGCTTGATTTGTTTCCATTAATTTTAAGCGTTAATGACGCTTATTTCACTGATCTTCAGGCAGGAACCGGACCATTAACCTAACAGCCTAAACAGTAACATTAAATAATATTTAATCAGTTTTGATAAATCCATATTGACTTCATTTCCAACCATTCTTACAACGACATTACCGATTTGGCCCAGCAACTTGATTTTTACGGTGGTAAAACTCCTTTACACCCCATCCCCCCAATATTCCGCGAAGCATACATTGTGCTTATTTATTCAGACGAACAAGTAAATATCTATAAGAGAAAAACACAATTTTCTGTCTACGTCTATCCCCGATTTTTTTATAATGATTTAAATAGAGAGCTCAAAATCTCGAAATGAGTGACAATGAAAGTTGTACTACTATTAAAATAACGCCTCCAATTATAGTTATCTCTTCTCTTTACTGAAACTACGCGTTGTAGGTTGAATATGCAATGTTGCGTGCTTCATATTCGAAGTTTCAAAGTATAAACTTAGTTGAATCTCTTCTATATTTTTGTTCCAATAAGTGAATCATTTAATACGTTGGTTGGTAGAGGTGCGTTGTTGATATATGTAGTTGAATTATACACTGAACATTCATTTTACTTTTTGAGTGATATGCATCCTAAATTTGAAAATTATACATTGTACGTTAGATTGACCACTTACAAACAGTAAACTGTGTAATTCCAATTCGGTCAGAATTTTAGATAAACTACTCACTGAGTATTTTGATGATAAAATTTTAAGTTGATTACTTATTTACTATCTTTTTACGAGTAGGAAAATTCATTTGGAAATTGTTACACAATTGAATGTTTTTGAAATGTATGAAATCACAAAAAAAGTTGCAAAAATGTGATTTCAATATTTTACTGTAAAAAATCTAACAAAGCAATACAATTTTCTTGATAATTGTCTCTTCGGTAAGTATATGGAAATTTGTAACAGCCCGTTACAGTTGTTTGGACGTCCGGACAAACACAGTTGCTCTCTCTCTCTCTCTCTCTCTCGACTGACTACTCCCTTCCTCTCTCTATTTAGGAGACGTTTTGCCACGCCTACCACAGACGTATGCCTAATTGCAAAATAATGCCATGTAATCTTGTAATCACAACGCTATGACAATAATGAGCGACTTCCCTAACCCGTGTGACCCACTATTTACTTTTAAATACGAGGGGCTAATGTTGCATATCATTTAATGCTACAGAAGATTTTTATTTATTTCTTGGCACTCTATCATCAAACTTTTATGCTAAATAATAGCTTGCAAACGAGGCATAGACTAAATTATTATGTAAATAGAATATCATACTATTCTTGAATTCTTAGTAGGATTGTCTTGTTGTTTTTCTAAACTTTACATACGACATTGTAAACAATTGTCGTATTGGAATATTTGAAAATAATTAAACTTCCATAGCAGTTCGTAAAGAAATGTGTGCGGGAACATTTGCAAAAATTGGAATATTTGCGACAACTATTTAAATACATTTTGAAAATATATTTGATCAATTTAAACGAGTGTAACTAATGATACTACAAAACGTGCTCAATCATAACAATATCAGCTTACCAAAAGTCCAAGGTTTCTTTCCAAAGGCTCCTTTAGTTTGTAATTTGTTAAGAACAATAATTGTCCACATATACAGTCGACGAATAATAGAACCTCATTCTATCTTTAATGTACACATTTCTACAGCTATGCATTTTTCAAAAATAAAATTATATTTTAGTACACAAATAAACGATAGTAATAATAATAATAATAATAATAATATAAATTGTTCTAAGTAACATGTATATAACTATAATACAAAAAATTATTAATGATAATATTATGTTGGAAATGCTGTCGTGATTGAACTGAGGGAAATGGGCCACCGTAGACATTGAGAATCACATTGAGAACGTGGTGATCGTCTCAGAGCGAGGAACAACGTAGTCCACGAGAGAGATGGCAAAGCAAGAACCATTTTCCGATGCAACGCGTTCTGTAACAAGTTCCTCCCGCCTTGTCAACCTGGGGCGGCGCTCCGGCGCGCCTCCGCCGCCGCCACCGCCTCCGCCGCCACCGCCGCCACCGCCGCCGCGCCTCCGCCCCCGTCGCCACCGCCGCGGGCGCCAGCCGGCGCGGCAGGAGATTGTCTTATGAATCTTTGAAGGCTGCACTTGACGTCATCATATGTCTTGCCCGCGGCGGTGCGGTGCAGGGAGGGCGGCGCGGCGGCGGGCAGCGGCGGGGTACGCAGGCCCACGGGGGGGGGCGGGGCGGGGCGGGGCGGGGCGCGGCCGGGAGACCCCGCTCAATCCTCAGACCCGTCCCTTTCTACTGGCGCCGCCGGGCTCGGTTAAGTTAGATTGATCGAGGCACCTCTGACCTCCGACCCCGCGGCCGCCGCTAACCACTAACAATATTTCCCGCGGCTTAACGGCCGGCCGCCTCCAGGGGTGAGGCGCCGCCCCCGCCGCCCGCGCCTGCGCTGCCGCCTCCTCCGCCGCGCCGGCCAGGTAGCGCCGCTAATAGAAGCTCGACAACGAAAAATAATGGAATTAAAGGTGAAGTTGATTTGCTTTAAGGGAGTACCTAGCTCCGTTGGCGGAGGTGCGGCGAATCTCTTCGTCCGTGTCTCTGCGAGGATAAACCAAGGAGTTTAGCCCCTCTGCGGCGCGGGAGGAACTGGCGAGGGGGGGGCGGATGGAACAGGGCAGCGGGGGAGGGGGCGGGCAGCTGCGGGGTGGAGACCCGAGACGGGGGCTCTGGGGAACCAAACCCTGAGCTTCTCTCGCCGATCACTCGCCGCGGGAATGAAGAACCAAAGTCCAAAACCAACCAAAAGAAATGATGAACGAGGAAAAAAGGAGGAGGACATAGAATGTGAAAATAGAATAGAAACAAAAATGTATGACTGCAATAGCTAAGTTGCCTTCAGGATTAATATGAATAATTTAGACAATCATATTTTGTGGCTACTCTCATTTATGATGATATGTCTTCGAAGACGTCAACTATCTAGTATATTGTCAAAACCTATAAAACAAGCTTGATAAACAGACTTGATAAGTTTGCTTTGCACTGTTGCCATTTGAATAAATTTATTGTAATTTAGTTATATAATGAACACCTAAGTGAAATAAAACCGGTATAAAAGACGTTTTTGTAACTTGTCGTCTATACAATTATTTGCCATCTCATTTTCATTTTTCGCGCAATTAATATGTCATTTTGGATGTTAATCATTATTCTCATTAATACATTGCGGCACCAAATCAGAATTTTCCATTCGGAGGGATAATGAATGCACCGAATTGCGATAAGATGTTTCGAAGAAATTTTATTCGGACTGAAACCCATTGCATCACAATGTTCATCATTTAACTTCCATTCAATTTACAACAAAACCCGTTGTTAGATGTTCTACTTTCATCCTCTGGGGATAATAGATTTTTCTCCATTTAGTTTAAAAGCTTGATAAATAATTATGCATTTTTTGTAGACAATATTAATTTCTCTTTAGCGTCTTATTCATTAAGAAATTTCGTATTGCAAAAAGTGTCTTGCAAAATATCGTATTGCAAATGACATCTGACGGTAGTATTAGCCAGAAGCAACTATTGTCTGTTGATCAATCAGATACTTTCATCGTTCCCGCTTAGAAGACGCAGAGGGCACCTTTAGAAATGATTGTTTTCTCGTTTCTCATCAATGAAATGAGCTCAGCTTTTATTCTATATTTTGTACCGGAGATTTACGCTTAGTATTACTACTTTTTTACTTCCTTATTCATTGAAATCCAGTCTATCTTTTCTACTGAAAGCAATCATTACCTTAAAAAATAGCGTCTGTGACGCTTCGGGCTATGCAGTTCTTCCCCATTCCCTTTTATCCCAAATTATTGATCACTGCTTATTTTGAGATTTCCTCTTTTGGTCACCTCCAGTTTCCCTTCTCTCTCTTTCTCTCTGCTCCTCCTCAGTGACCCATCCATCTCCCCCGGCACCAGCCGCGCGCCTTTGCCGCCGCCCCCGCCACCGCCGCGCCGGTCTCCTGCCCACCCCCTGCCACACTGTTGCTCTTCCTAAATCTGTCGGATCCGAACGGTATAAGCTACAGACCTTGGCAAGGTTATCCATTACAGAGCGAGCACTCGTTCGACCTCGATTTATAGAGGAGGCTGCGAGGGCGATGGTGGCGGCGTCGATGGCGGCGGCGGCGGCTGTGACGCGGAGGGAAGCGCAGGAGAGTGCGGCGCGGCGGCGCGGCGTGAGACACCAGCACCGATAATTACACGTGACGCCCGGCGCTCCTTCTTTGTTGGCGCGCCTCTCGGAGGACGCCGGGCGCAGGGCGGCGGGCGTTCGCCGAGCCGTGGCTAACGAGAGAGGCGTTGCGAATATTCACGCTTTGCCCTCCACGTCGGAGTCGGGATGCGCCGCAGTATAATTCCTTGCAAGTTATGTGGTCCAGCCTCCGGTCACTCGTGGGAAATTCGACGTGGAGTGTGGTGAAGATTTCTGGGGAATTTCACGCATCGTTAGGTCCTGCAAAAAAGTAGCGGAGTCGGGAGATCGTCTACTATAACTTAGATTTCACGGCCTTTGTCGTTGAGACGTTTACGAGGAGATCCTTCGCAAACAGGATAATGTCTTAGGAATCTGAATTCTCCGTTCTCGATTATTTCCTCGAGATATATGGAAAAAGTAAAGACAGTGGAAGAATTTTGACAGGAACAATTGACGATATGCGTATGAGTGCCTAACATGATGCGACTGTTAAACGTACCAAAATATCTAACTAAACATTGAAGATATATTGTTGTGAATTACGTAATTCAGTCTCATTTTGCCGCATGCCCAGCGACAATATTGTTGTTTGTGTTCGATGACTAGTTTGTTAAATATATTATTTGTAGATTCTGGCTAAAATCTTCCTAAATCGTTGATTACGTCATAGAGAGGAATTTCAATACTTACGAGTAGTAGAGATTAAGATCAGTATTCACCTAAATACACATAGCTTCTGTCCTAGTTTATTTAGGTGTCAATGCATGTGATATTAATATCACTAGATTTTGTAAAATACATAAAATTTCCAACCTCTTATTAGCTAGGTGGAGAACTAATGATACACCAACTTTATGTTCCTAGCTTTTCTCTACCTAAGTTCTTCCAAACCCCTTCTTCGCCGGCGGGATGTTGTCGTAGCTCTCTGGTGTAATAGATGAGCTTCAAAGTCTTCATGTACGTTATGTTATTAGGGTCCACATTTTTTTCCCTTTTCCCTTTCCATTTGTTTCCCTAATGGCCGATCTTCGCTCTCAATTTCCAATGTAAGCTGACCCTTGGTCCCGGCGATATTTCTAGATCCGAGTTTGTGACGTTTTTTCCAATAAAGCGAGCGTAATTAAAAGCAAATTTGCTACCGTCTGGCGGATGCTCGGCGCCGCGGAGCGCCCCCGCGCGACCTCGCCTCTACCCCACGTCCCCCTCCCACCGCGTGTGTTTTCCTACCTGCACTACCCCATCAATCTGCGGTCGCCGTTTTTATTTATCGAGCCACTTAGAGTTCCAAATTAATGCCTCGACGGGCCGGGCCGTGCTGCGCCACCCGCGCCGCCCGCGCCCAAGAGATAGCGAGCGAGAGCGAGAGAGAGAGAGCGCGCGCGAGAAAGAGCGAGAGAGAGAGAGAGAGCGCGCGAGAAAGATTGAGAGCGAGAGAGAAAGACCGAGAGAGACCAAGTGAAGGACCGAAAGACCGAGAGAGAGGCCGTGAGAGAGACCAAGGTAGACCGAGAGAGTGAGAGCGGGAACGAGAGAGCGAGAGTGAGAGAGAGAGCAAGAGAGAGAGAGAGAGAGAAAGAAAGAGACAGAAACAGACAGATAGACAGACGAGCGACGTTTGTACCTTTCCCTGGCAAAGAAAGGCTCTGAGCCACTCGGCTTTGGAATATCTCAGCCTCGGATTTGGGCTATAGATGTGCGCTACGGCGCTCAGTATCACTGAGTCAAGTGAAACTTACGTGCTTGATACGAACAGTAAAAGATGATTAAGATTTCCGATGAAGGTATCATAACAGATTCTTCTAGCTCTGGGAGAGATTGTGTTTGGCACAAGGTACTCGCCAGCCTTCAGTAACAAAGACATTGATTTTTTGCGATCTATTTGCCTTTTATGGAGAAAGCTCTCTATGTGTCATTGATGTTCAGCGCCCGATTCACATACAAGCAAAATACGCTGTTTCCTAGAAACGCTCTTCCATGGAGTCACACACCTCGTAAAAAATGTTTGACAAAAATCTCGAAAAATGAAATTGTACCTGTAAAAAATGTAGAAGAATTTCTTGACTTTTTTTGGTACATTTCAGAATGATTCCATGATCCAGATTATTCTGTGATTTGTAAAATAATTGTTAATCAAATAGTATACAGTTCTAAAAATTTGTAATTCGTGAATAAATTTTCCAATTTTCATTTCTATAGGAAATCATTCTAATGTATTTTTTAGTAAATCTCGAAGATTTTTTAAAAATTTTTTTTGGAGAGGGGGCCCCGCCACGATATTGTGTTTGCAGGCTCCGTCACATGTAAAACCTATCTTGTTTATGTAGTACATTCGTTTTGAAATGCACTTTGATTTCTGTCAAGTATAAAAATGATATTCAATTGTTACCGTAATTGGCTAATTTATAAATTTGATTTGTTTTTTTGTTAACTTTTTGTCTTGGTATTCAAAGAAAACCGATGATTTCCAAGTAAATAATTCTCTTCACATAAATTTTTCATTTCGTTTTTGTCTTTTTACTTTCTCGCACTTACGAAGGTACTTCGTAAGAAGAGAAAGTCATGTAATCGTGCGCCGGAAAACGGCGAATTTTCTGCCGAAGAACTCTTTTTTTTATTTTTACATTTTTATTTCATTTTCAACACATGTAGTATTTTCAACTCAAACTTTTACTTCTTTGCTGGTAAGGCCTCATTTTAAACACCCCTAAAGCGAATAATCTACCTCTGGATCATATCTCATAACTCTGATTTCCATATTACACCTTAATGTTCTCCTGCCTTAACCTCCAATTCAACAGCTGTTGGAATATTGAATATTTGAGAAGCAAAGTACAAGCAGAAGAGCCATTCCGACATTGGAATTTTAAATACATGAAAAATGTTGCGTCGTCCAAAGTTGTAAAGAGAGAAAATGTTTTTTGAAACAAAAACAAAATTATACACGGTTCCTTTAATACGCTTTTCCTCGTGATTCTGAAGTAAATATTAATACTAATGACACTAAAATTATAATACAAATTCATGGAATGTTTTGATCACTTCCAAAGCTATACATTGTAAATGGTTAGAGATACTTTGACAAAATTGGACAGTTACAAATGTGTATGTTATAAATTCTGTACACGTAGGTTTGCACAACCGTACAACTTTTCAGTTCTAATTTCGAATGTTTCATTCAGTGGCGTAGCGTGTCTCGTGTGTCTGGGGATGCTCAACAATAATGCGAACTGCAGACATCATGATTCTTAATGTTCTCTAGAATCTAAGTTATTGAAACAAATGGTACACTACTTCAACATGTGTCAAATTTAATGTCAGGAGACTTCTTGAAAGCAAATTATGAAATAGCTCCGCTTTAGTTCTCACTCGCGGTTGACAATGAGATCACTTGTGAATTGATATATTTCGAACCAAAATAAAATTTTAATATATTTAAGTCAGAATTAAACTTCTTAGATATTAATTCAGAATTAGTAGGCAAGCATTATATGTACTGTTTGTGCTCATGACCAAGCACGGAATCACAAGCGAGAAAGAAAAATATTTCTCTGACAACCTCAAGTGTGCTGCGCTCTCGTGCACAAACGAGCAACTTGCTCTCAACCTATCTCACATGGTGCTTTCTCACCAGCCGTTGCTGCCTGTATCCGTATGCTAGCTTTTCGGGACTTGAGAATCCTGGGGCAGGGGTGAAGAGGGAAAGGGGAGAACCTCGCCGTCTGCGCATGCGTCATTGCTCGTCGTAATCTCGCGGCAGACGCTAGAAGCATTTTAGCGTCCAAGCAATCAGAGGCCAGCTTGTATAAACGCGCGGAATTCACTTCAAAATTAATACAAAACGTGTTTCGCTGAATGTGTTTCACTCACTTGGAAGATTATCAATGCAATATTTAGGCTTCTTTGATTAATATTTCACGTGGCGATAGCTCAGCATCTTAGCGTTCCCTGACGCTATGCCACTAGGTTTCATTAGCGTTTACGAAGTTCAATTGAATGAATTACAGATCTAAAAATGTAATTGACAACTTTATGCTCTTTTAGTAGATATTTCACACTTGCTCATTTTGTAGGTTATTGTAATTTCCTTGTTATTGTATTTATACATCCGTAAACACACAAATATGAATGTGAAATATGGAGAAGTGGCTCTGAACATATTCTTTTTTGTGCTTTTTCCTTGCTCGATCGATGCCGACAACTGCCTGGGTTTAGAGACCGAATGCTCTGATCAGTCGTTTCCATGATTTCCTCTGATCCATTTCAAACGGATGTAGTAGCAGTGTCTGAAACAGCAGGCCACAAACAGCGCGCGATCATCCCTTCCTCATCTTCTCCCTTATCCCTTCTCCCTTCACTCCCTCTTATCATCTTCTCCCTTCACTCTTATTCTTAGGGTCGGAAAATAGTCTGATACGATATCATTCATCCTTTTCCCAGAGATTTGGTGAAGACTCCATCATTACTGCGAGAAACCGAATGAGATGACAGAACCCATTAGAGTTATAGCATTTGAGAAAGAAATTGAAGCTGGGGAAGAATATACAGAAGAAGAGGGAAGAAGTCACAGAAGAAGGAGGAGGAAAAGAAGACACAGAAGAAGTTACAGATGAAAGATGATTTAGAAGAAAAAGAAGAAAATGTAGAATATAATAATTTAAAAGCGGTCTGTGTGTTTATTTTTCATACGTAAAATAATGCTTCATTTTTTAAGACGACTTATAATAGTTATGCCCCTGATTTATTTTTGAATCAATAAATATATCATTTATTATACAACAGGCTTATTATATGTATCAAAACCAAGATATAGAAGAAAAATAAGATGAGAAAGAAGAAAAATAAGAAGAAGATGCAGAAGTAATAAAACAATGTTACGTACCGAAAGGCGGTCGCGAGCTCCCGGAAGAGCAGGAGCGCTGCTTGTTCCTGGCGCCCTCTTTTCTCCCCTGACTGTACTGCGGGGCGTGTAATGTATTTGCTGATGGGACTCCCGATTTCTTCGCCCGCGCTGAGTATGCAAAAGAGCTTTGTTTCGGCGCAGCCAACTTCGCCCGTGACGTAGTAGCGGCACTCGCCGCGCGAACTACAGTGTCCTCCAACAACGAAGCCAAAGAAGGAGTTTCACTAATTTTGTTCATTTCGCATCTTTTTTTTCGAAAAATGTTGATAAAATAGGGAAAGAGACGTCTTAAAATATTTGCTTGCTTGCCTTTTATATTTGAATTCTTATGTCCAATTTTTAGGGTAAATCGTATTTGAAATTGTAATATAATCTGAATTATCGCCCTTTTGTTATTGATCCCGTTCATACAATCGAAATGAAATTGCCAGATGAATATGGAGACATCTTTCTACTTGAATTTGAATTGTGCACAGTATTGGAAGGTGAAAACAAACATGTTTCATGCACCATTATTGCAACGATGTTCTTACTGTAGTATGTTGCGTAAACAATAATATTTTGTTACGGTTAAAACTATATTGTTCAATCGTACAATCATTCAATCGTACGTAACTGAACTTAAGGGACAGAACACTTTCGTTATTAGAGTTCATTATGAGAGATCATTACATGGAAAAAGTATGCATTAGTGAATGGACTCAAAGGCAAACCTATCAATTACCTCAAGTAATGTCTAAGTTAAAGGGTGTTTTGACGCGTAAAGTCTTCAAAATCAATAGAGGGGATAAGTTCATTCGGTAAATCAGCATGTAAGGAAAAAGTGTTGTACTATTATCCCTTACATTGCAACCGTACTTCTTGCGCGCATTGACTTCGTTGTTTTGTAGACAAAGGAGGCCATCACTATTACGCACGTGCGCGGGCGCGTTGATAAGTGCCATTGGTGCTGCGAGCACGACGCAGCAGGAGCTAAATTTAGTCTCGTGCACAGCCTTCATAGAAATGTAGCAAGGCAAAGAGTTTGCAGATCCGAACAGGAGTAATCTCGATTTAGAGAAATCGCTTTACCAAAGTAAATATAATTCATTAAACTGAAACAGTATTCATTAGTAATTGTAGTACTTAAAACTGTTGTTGGTTAATTGCAAAAATTTACGTTTGTACGGCTATGCCGTCTCGACAGGACATGGATTCAGTAATGGGGTGAATCGATGCGGGCAGTAAGCCGAGACCGTTAAGGCTCGTGTGCAGTACAAATGGGTCGCGGGTTCGAATTCCGTGTAGGCAAGGTTTTTTATAATATGTTACGGTATGTTGGGCCGCTCCACCACCGATGCATCATCCTTACCATGACATCTTTCATTCCTGAGGAGTATGCTCTAGAGGCATGCACGCATTACATCTGAACGGAGTCATTCCTTTACAGCTACCCTCGCGGCAGGCGTGGTCCCTCCACCGGCTAATTACTAGCTGGTATGTAGGGGATTAGGCTACGCTAGTGCGGATTTAGGAAGTATAAAGTTAGTGCCATGGTGGCCTCCTTCAGTTTAGTCAGTGTCAACTGGCAGGAGGAAGTGAATGCAATCACCTAAGCTTCGGTTCCTCGAAAGACTTGATGAGATAAAAAAAGTACTCGGGTACAATACTTGGGCAGGAATACTCGATCATCATCTTTTCCATGAATCTCATTTCATTTCTGTCAGCAGGGAATCACCTATTAAAACAAAGTGTACCATGATTTAACGTAAACATGTAATACTAATATCGCGTATATCTTTGCACCTCTACTGTCTACTGATCTTACTTTGGTGTTGATGTGCAGAGGAAACAAACTGTTTGTGATCAGATGCGCAGGAGACGCCGTTGCCGCGCCATTTTCGACTGAAACGGAACAAAACAGTCGTGGTTGTGGCTTTGAAAGAGGCTTATCTCGGAAGTGCGTTTGTCGGTTTGAGCAGAAGTGGTTACGAAAAGTAGAATTTCTTCACTCATGGGAGATATACTCTCTAGATCTGAAACTAATACCCTATCAGAAGTTATAATGATTACAAGCATGTAATTTCACGATCACTGCACTATTACACTTTGAGACAAAGCTGTAGTATGAGTTCACTCTGAAAGGTTTGTAATGCGTGAAAAAATGTAAATTGTGTTATACATAATTTCTAAGCCCTAATGTCTATACACCTTCTCAGCACTCACGTGACGTTGCACGAAGTCTACTGTTGCTGTGCCTACGAAACAGCTCAGTGGAATTTTTCTATGTCGTTATAAAATAGTTCGATATAGAGAGTTTATACTTATTTCATTTATTTATTATTTCATTTAATGTTATAACAGAAAATAATATTTAGAAAAATTAAAGATCCAAAAATGCAAATTCTGATGATAAAACGTTTTAGTTTTTATTATACTGAAATATTTTTGTGAGTGATATTAATCACAAATTAGTTTCTCTTATGGGTTTAATAGCGTACACATAAAGTATCTATCAGTAGCAAAACCCTTACGAATGCCTTAGGAATTCTTTGTACGTGCGCTGCGGTGCCTTGATTTACGGCATTCTGAAGTGAAGAGTTCAATGAGGCTTCGTTAGAATATCCTCCGTGCGGACGCTATGGAATAGGGTGGGAGGATCATCAGAACCATCCTCTCATTCAGCGCCTCAATGAGTCTAGTCTAGGGTGGGGGTCTGCACACGGCCGGCGGACGGGACGCCAAACTACCAGGAGTTTCTGGAAGAAAATATTATTTATTTATTTATTAATAATTTGTTCTGTAAAATAAATAAAGAAGCAATTTAGAGTGGGAATTTTCATACAGTTTAACAACCGTATGAATGACAAATTCACAAACAAAGTAAATTGATGCACAGACGTTTTATATAAGATAATATAAGGTAAGAAAAAAGCTAGAATATCATCCTTGCTTACACACAATATTATTACTTTCTCCCGTATTACCTACGTAGTACAGAGAAAATATTGTAATGCCGCAGGAAAAGACGGCTATTTTTCAACATAAAAACTCGTTTTGTATGATACAGAAAAAGTGGATAATTCTTGTTTCTTATGTAGTAAATCTTGTAATTCTTGTTATGTATTCCTCTAAAACGTTATGTAGCCAGAATTCACATTTGTGGGGCCTTATAATCAAAAGAATGTTTAAGCCAAAACGTCTAGCCGTCTGCCCACCTGTCTGCGAACACTAGCGGCATACGCAGGATTTTCGCCAAAATTGATATTCCCAAATCGATGTGGCTGATGTCGCGGCCCCGTGAGTTTCAAACGGATATTTTGATTTTGGGGGGGGACTTAAATGAAGGCTCAAGGACATATTCAAAATTTTCTCAAATATGTCTCCAAATATTTTCTTTAATTTTTCTCACAGATAGAGCAAAGGATGTTTATAAAAATGGCGAGGGCCCGCCCGTTTTAGTGTCACTCTTAGTTTTCGAAAATTGCAAAAGTTTTTCTTTGTCATATTCCTACAACTACAATATTGAACATACATATTTTTTTCTTAATGAGATATGTTCGGCAAAGTTAGGTCTTTAAATGAGGTGATGTACATTTTTTTCAAAATATGAGTAGTTTTTGCGTTTTCGATAATTAAGGTACTTTTTCGATAATAAAGGCGATTATTCAATAAGAAAGGCACTTTTAAAAACCATATCTTCTCAAAAGTGACTACAATTTTTACTTTCCCGTATACATACATATACACGGAGAAATATACGTACATACTTATAGTATAGTATAAGGAAAGTTATGTAATGCTGCACGAAAAAACCGCGAATTTTCGGCAGAAAAAAATCATTGCGAGCCCTGATAACGAAAAAGCGGATAAATCCAGTTGCTAAATTAAGAAAAAATCCTCCAACACGTGGTGTAGCCAGAATCCATGGTTTTGCGAGGTCCTTGATACCAAAACATCTGACGGAAAAACGTCCACCCGTCCGTATTTCTATCTGTCCGTCTGGTGTATGTGAACAACACTAGCGCCAACGTTTTAGTCTTTTACGGTGGGAATTATGTTACCAAAGCAATTCTTCGACCCTCCATAACCTTGTTTCAAATCTTATTTAATAACATGAAATAGTTTTGTTCTTGATGCGTGCGCTGCATGTTTATAGCTACTCATTTCCTATGTTTATTATGCAATTTGTTCGTCAGCTGCTGTCAAGGGCCTAACTGGCCAAAGGCATGTAATTATTCAATAAAAAAACTATGCGTTCGATTTTTATCAAATTGTAGAAACCCTACCGATCTGGCCTGAGTAGAAGCTCTGCGATTTTGAAAAACGTTCATTAACTCTTGGAGGTACTGTACCTGAAGGCCCGCGGACAATTTTAAACATTTTCACAAAAAACGCTCCAATTTTTTTCTTTAAATTTCTTGTAAGAATAGAGTAATATACAATTATTAAGGTTGCATAAGTCCTATTTTCACGGTTAAATCTGAATTTTAGAAATTTGCAAAAGTTTGAAGTTTTTCTGCGTCATCCTGCAACTACAAAATTAAAGATAAACATTTTTCCTTCAAATAAAATTGTTTTTCAATAGTGAGTTCTTTCATTAACGCCATGTACATTTTCTTGAAAATTGCGCTCAATATGTGCAATTTTAAAAAATGACAAAAACAAGATTTTCTCAAAAACGGCTCCAAATTGTTTCTTTAAACTTTTGATAGGGATAATGCTAAATGTACTCTATGAGATGACATAAACGCCATATTGATCAATTCTCTTGTTTTTAAAAAAATTAGAAAAATGTAATTTTTTTGACTTGTTTCTCACGTAGTTAGTATTTATATTAGCGACGATTTCACATTATTATATTTATGAGTATATATGTTTTAAATACTATCCTACAATATTTCTCGAAAATTCCATAGTTTTTTGTGAAAACGAACTCAAAAAGTTCTCATTTTCAGTAACTGCTCAAACGCCATTTTTTCATAACTCAATTCTTCAATCTTTCGAAGAGATAGTATTAATTTCACAATTCATTTTGGGATATTTCTTGTTTTTTTCAAAAATTACACAAATGTAATTTTCTTAAGGATCTCTCACACCGTTAATATGCACATCTCACAGCTAATTTGTAATGACAGTTGTAATTGTGAATTAATGTGCTTCAAATGACTTCAAATACAGTTTTTCGAAAACTCAAAATGTTTTTGTGAAAAAGGGCTTCAAATTTCGAATTTACAGTAGCAATTAATTTCAAAGAAAATTGCCATTTAGGACGAGTTTATACTGTTCTTTAATATTCTTAAAATAATATTTCCGTTCTACTCTCTGGAAAACGGACAATTAAGACAATACAAAAAAAATGTAGTTTCGGCGGCGATAGATGCCAAATAGCCGGGGTATGTGGCAATGTGGCAAGTCCAAATAGCCAGCCGAGATCAGGGGAAATAGAAAACTAATACGGGAAAGCCTGTGTCCATTGTGTGGCACCACTAGTTTGTTCTCAAATAGGGCGAATACGCTTAAAAAGGACGCGAGTCCGATTTTCGTTGAACTCTTTGTATTTTCGAAAATGGAAATGTTACAATAAATGCGAGAAAATAGTGTGATGTTGTAACATCACTGTTTGTGTTTGATTCACCTCTGACATCTAAATATAGATCATCAATTGATTGGCGATTCGGACGCATCGCTCTTAAGAACGGGATCATTTCTTTAGGCCCAGTGTGCTGTAAGTCTTCCGGCTAATGGCAAGTAGTGCCGTAAACTTATTTACGGCGCGAGTTCTTGATTTATTACATGCTGTTAGCTCACCTGTTTTGAGGTCGTTTGTTTGTTGGAACTTCTTGAAAAAAACATAGTTCGGAACAAGATGAAATAGTCATTTGAGCTATATTATGAAGAAAACTGATCTGAACCAAGGATAAAAAAAACGTTAATATTCGTTTTTAGCCGAGTGAGTTTTGACATTTGTTTATTGTTAGCCTTTGTCCGAATCGAAAATAACTGACTGGCTATGATCAAGCGTTTTCAATTTTAAAAGTGTCAGAATATTTTCAAAACTATTAGTACATGAAGGAGGAAACAACTTTCTATGATATGTAACTTATTACAGTCTTAATATCTCAATTTGTGATGGAGCTAGTAGTAGAGTAAACTTTAATCCTATTGAAAAATATTAAAATAAAAATGGAAAATTAATAAGTGGGTTGAAGTTGATAAATTGGCGAATAACCCTCCGAGAAATGTGTTTGTGGCGATTTCTTTAAAAAAAAAACAAACAAAAAACAACAACAACAACAACAAGCAAACAAACAAACAAAAAAAACAAAGTTAATTGTTTTTCAATGAAAGGATATCCATCGTTCAAACAAAACATAGTTTTATCAATTTAAAATGTTGGACCCTCTGCTTAAATTAATATTAACATAAATATAATTACAATAAAATGCCATTTTATTCTATGCATAAGCTTAGTTATTAATGCAATGCAACCCATGAATGCATTTCTCCGTGGCCACCAGGTTCCCTTTCAGTTTTTTTGCTATTCTTGTTTTACAAGAAACAAACTCCACGTGCGAAATCTGTCTGTCTTTAGACGTGCTAAATTTGATCCAGCTAGTTACCCTTACATTAAACGCAATTTAATATCGATGCATTTCGTACGACAGGGTACAGCAGTGCATTGTTGAGCAATGCGATAGTAGTGAGTTCGGGGGAGGGGCGTTAGGGTGTAGGGGAGTGCGGCCAGGCGAGAGAGAGAGGGGCTTTGCGGTTCGCCCTCATGCTGCCGCAGCCAGCCGGGCCACCGTCCTCACTTCCACCATCACCACCACCACGCTGCCGCCACCTCCACCTTCACCGCCATTGCTGCCCCCGCCCCCACCTGCACCGCCACCACTATAGCCGCCGCCGTCCTCACCGCCACCGCCCCCAGCCCGCTTCCCTCCTTTGCCGTCAACGTCGCCACTATCACCGCCGCCGTCACCCCCATGTCCTGGGCCACCGCTGCCGCCGCCACTGCTATCCCAGACATCGCTGCCGGCGTCACTTCCGTCTTCACCGTCTCGTCTCTACCACTACCGTCATCACTGTCGTTGCCACCGCCGCCAACGCCTTCTCGCCGTGGCCATCACTGCCGCAGCCATCGCCGCCGCCACCCCCACTTCCACCACTACCTCCGCCTGCCCTGCCGCCCGTTGCCGCACCGGCGCGGCGATATTAATAGAGCCCATCAATCACAGCCCTCCTGATCATTAGCCGACCCCCGCGGCCCGCGGACGGCGTCTTCCCATGCAAAACGCGCCCGGCGCTGCGCTCTAGCGCTGCTGCTGCTGCTGCCGCAGCCGCCGCCGGCACGTTAAGCCGCCCATCCGCCACACACCCGCCCGCCCGCACGCCCGCCCGCGAGCCCGGCGGGCGGCCTGCTGCGGGCCCCACGACATGCGTGGCTTGCAACTGGCGCTCCACGATTGTGCTGGAATACGCTCATGTAATTCAACCTACCATTGCCGTACCTACTGCTTTTAAAGACTAGATGCTTCTCGACATGACTCTCATGGTTTTTGCATAATGTCATTGAGTGAAATGTCTCTTGAGATGAGTTGTTTTGGTTTTCTTTCGTTGGGACTGGAGGACAAATTGATTACCGGAGGTGAATCAAATTTTTGCTCAAATTTTTCTGCAAGAAGGAAGCATACAATACAACCTTGTATATTGTAAATATTTGAGTGTAAAAGTTACCCATGAGCAAGGTGCTAAATTACTTCGAGATTTCGGTTATCTAAAAGAAATGATGAAATAAATTAGAACCATAATTTTCTAACATAATTATATTTGAACATTATATCCTGAAACCATTACCTTTTACTTTTTATAAAGTAAAGAGAAAATATTGTAAAGCTGCAGCGAAAAGTGGTGATACATCGACAGAAAAAATGTTTTGGGTGCCTGATATCAAAAAAGTAGATTAATCGTGCTCCTACATGTACAACAATTTACTTCTTGTTTGGTGTGTAGAAACAGAATTAATGTTTTGTGGGCCCTTGATACCAAAAAAATGATTTAAGGTTAAACGTCTGCCTTTGTCTTTTTGTGGTCAACACAAGCATCTAAACTCTTCAGACGATTTTCTCCAAAACGGATGTTTCCCGATCGATCTGGCCGAACACGAGAACCTGCGAATTTGAAGAGCATATTTGATTTTTGGTAACACTTTCTATGAAGGTCACAATAACATTTTCAAAATTTTCTCAAAACTTTTCTCTCGCCTTTATAGTAAGTGTTTGACTTCAGTTAAATCGAACAAGTGGTCGAATGCCTTTATACCGAGACCATTGATCCATTCCTTACAGTAATTAGCTAATTCGAACGCAAACACGTTCTAAGTTGAGCCAGTCGACCTTTGATTCGACACAAACAGTTGTCGAAACTTTTCAGGATTGAATTTGAATAACCCTAACAAAGTTTCCTTTACCTCCTTGAATGATTCTTGGCCATCTCGAAGAGATAACCACGAATTTACATTGTTGGCCATGAGGCCCATCAGATGGATCACAAGTCATAGATCGGGATCTCTATTCTTTTTGCACTGCTCTAACAAGTCTTAAAAAACAGTTATGCCATCGGAATCTGCCCGGAATTAATTGATGCGCATTAATTGATGCATCCTTATTTGCCCATTTGAACTAGAATCTTGCTCAATATGGACTGTCTAGACGGAGTTTTACCTAAAATATTTAAGCTTCTCCAACCCAAATTGGCGCCTCCCCCGTCCCCGCTTGCATTCGCATTCCCACTCTTCGCGTTCACGTTCGCGTTCTGGTTCATCGCGTTCGCAATTTTCATTAATTGCTTCTACCATCGTTTCAACGAATTCCTACTTATAGTCTTCATTCTCCGTAATGAGTTAACATAATTGAGACTTCATCCAATTTTACGGGACTGTCTCTCTTAGATCAGTGGCTGTTTTTGACAAAACGACCTTCCTTAGCCTTCCCAAATACGCCATGCTTATGCCTGAGTGACCCGCATAAAAAATCCTCCTGACAAGCACGATGGCCACAGTTACCTAGTGCTGTTGTGTGATGAAATCACCGATGTCTTCCGCGATGGCTTCAGGTAATGCATGCGATTGTGGTGGATATATATAGGTTATCCTAGCCGCCTTTCGGGCAACATTTCTGAAGCCAGTTTGAGGCTAGTTCCTCGGTTATCATTGCGGTGCGCACGATCGGATTGGGCATTGATGATGGCGTCTCGCGCATTTAGTATTTTCTGGTGTTTTCGTTGCAAGAAAGCTACATCTGTCACTGAATACACATAATTGGGGAACCGCTACTGTAAATGTGTGGGGATCTTTTAAAACCAATTATAAAGTCTGACAGGGATATCAATTTTTTTGAAATGTTTTGTAGCGAGAGCCAGGCATATTTGCAATTATTTAATTTAAGTACCAAAGAATGAGGATTTCCATTTAAAAACAGGAGTTGGAATTATAACAACAACAAAAATAGGGATTACATTTTCGAAAATTACATAAACAGTGATTTTCTATTAATTATTTGACATTCATGTTGCTCAGCAGTCAACAAATTTGTTCTTCGCAACAGTATATTCATCACTGACCCTCATTGAAAAACAATGTCAGTGCCAATTATGATTTTCTAGTAGAAATAATTTTTTGCATTTTGCCTACGGATTATCTTATGACGTGAATTTATCCTTGTTACTGATGCTTTTGTACACATTTTGCAATTAATAAATTATATAACCTAAAATAAACCATAGGTTCTATGTCACAGATGAACAATCTACATTAAGAACAAACATATCTTTAGGGTTCTAACATGAAATTAACAAAATCAATATCTGGTCTTATTCCGATAAAGAAATTCTTCACATAGTAATTTATATGTGGAATCAGCTACGAAATTCTCTTTGCAAACAACACAAGAATTCAAAACCAATTATGATGAATATAGGTTCATGAACTTAAAGCACAAGACACCTTTTTCCTATTATAATATGCAGAGCAGTGTCTCCACTACATAATTCCAGCTTGTCTGCAGCTTGTAATACATTCTCAATATCAAACAATGTATGTAAAGCCGTACTAAACGAGAAATTTTCATTATCAAATAAAATATTTAAGCTTGAATCTTTAAGAAGAATGACCTGTAAATTAAAAAATGTAGTTTATTATAATTCAAGTCAATTCTTTATTTCAATATTACTAATAATCAATTTGTACATATTTTTTTCTGAAATAATTACAATTTTATGACTTACTATTCTCATTATCACATATATCCCACTTAAAAACAGAAAACATATATAGTTTACATACTTTCTTCATTTCCTAAATATATTAAAGTACATAAATGCCACATAAGTAACTTAAACATCAATTTTACATTTACTGCAGAAGTATCATTATTAACATTCATTGGCCTGTACCTAATATTCAAAATGCTGTTGGATATTGCAAACCATTTATTGTAAAATTGCTTTGACTATGAATTTATGATGTAGAATAATTTACTTTTGAGAAAAGCCTTATGTTATTCTAATAACTTTTCATGACATCTGGTGACAAGTAGAGTATCTTAATTTCCACTTTTGTAGGGCTTTTCTCACACAGAGTATTACTGAGTTATGATTGTGTTATTGTCTATTTGTAGTGCTATTGTGGTGCATAGAAATGAGCCATGTTGTGTAACTGATAACATTATGGTTCTGAGTGTTGATAAACATGGGAAGGCAAACATTCTAAATGATTGAAAGTATTTCTTATGTGAAACTCATGACCCAATTTGTGCTGAGGTTGTCACAAATTGTTTTTGTAGTTTTAGCATTTCTTCCACCTGAAATTTACTTGCATTTTCCCACAAACCTAGATTTTACTGTGAATGAGTTTCCATACTATTCATGAAACGGTTTACACGCTTTCAGTTATCTGAATTGTATTCTCACTATTAACTTCTATGAAAACCTAACAACCACTTCATTTCACTTCCATTTAGATGGATAGCTTCAAAAACATAAAATTAATTTCAAGAATGAAATATGAAGGTCTTCATCCTTGAAGAGGTACTTTTTAGAACCACTGCACAGAATATCACCACCATGAATAAACCATGTTCTTACTACAATATTTCTACACAGAACCTCTATGCCTATATTCTAATTACATCAGTTGCCTTTTTATAATCACATCGTGGGAACAATATGTGCAAAAACATATTCTTTGCTTTACATTTCACAATCATGTCCTGTGATTTTCGAAGAAGACCATTTGTTTATTCTCAAATATTTTTTAAGTATCAATAAGTTTGTCTGACACCCTTTCGATACATTCAAGGAGTCTTCTTCAAGAATTACAGTTGCTTCCATCAACATTTTTTCATATTCACCTTCTGAAAATTAAAAAAGTTTTAAAAATATATTTTTTTTCATTTTTAGGTGGTAAATTACACTTCATGAAGTTTGTAATTTCATATTATCAGAAAAATCAATAATTAATATTAGATAAAAATAGCTCACAACAAGCAATATACACTTTCACCATATCAATAAAGTTCAATATGAGAAATACAGTCGTCAGATATGTTTGGTGAACAGGCATGATGTTTCAATGACAATCTCTGTGTTTTTGCCCAAGATATCCACTGAAAGTTCAAGAAAATTAAACAAGAATGAAAAATAATAAGAGAAACAATTAAATTCTGACATTTATTAATCTTACAAATTCCCACTTTAATTACAAGAAATTCTATCTTAAGGTCTGGTCTGTAAAGCATAACCTCTACAAGTTACCTTATTTACTTTTTAATACTATTGAAAACGCATATCGAATGCATGTTTACCATTTTAAACATTCCTAGAAACATCACATGCAAATCTGTTTGAATTATCTTCCATTTTTAGTTGTTGGCATGCAAATTCTGCGAACGTGGCACTAATTTAGAGCAAAATGTTAATTTATATTCTTTGATTGCACAATTTCGGAATTTGTTTCCGAATTGGTGTATGAATAACGACTATTCTATTGGTTGATTCACAGTATTGATTGTGTATAATTTTACATTGCGTGTGTATCTATTTGATAATTAACGGATAGTGTAAGGTGAATAATTAGTATATTATGTACTTACCACATTTCACATAACATTTTGATTGTTGAAATTCTTAACGCAATATAATCATTGCCATTTAATTTTCTCTTTTTCTTAGGAAAACTTCAACATATTTCCTTTTAATATCTTGATTTTCGATCCACTTTGGAAACTTTTCGATTTATTTCACACTCTGGAATATAGTTTTTACAACGAAGAGATCAGTCACGTGTACTGTTCACCGTGCTTTCAATAGAAGCCATCTTGCCCCAAGAAAATGCCCAAGTCGTTCGCAGCGCCAAAAAATGCCCATGTTAGTTATATGCGTGAACTGGGAGAACTAGCCTCACATTAGCTTCAGTTTTAGACTGGGTAGACCCGTTAGTATCTGTTATAGCTCGACAACTTAAAAAAAGGCCATCGTGGCGTCGCTATCTCAGGAGGTGCCGCGAAGCCTTCCCCTCTGCTCTCGAGGGGACGCTCAGTCGAACTCATGCATCGCCTGCAACGGTAACTAATTCGCTCTTGCAACTTCGTTCTCCCGCTCAAACGAGATAAGAGCCATCAACCTATCAACCCTCTACGGTTTGGGACCGTCATCAAGGTCAGGCTGTCTTGCCCCCGCCCGCTCGGGCCGAGGCGCGGCGGCTCCTCCGGTGGGGAAGTTGATCCGCGAAGAGAGGAAACTCTCCCCTGCGCCAATTTTCATGCATGCGCAGTCCAGTTTTTTTCTAAGTTGTCGAGCTATATCCACCGAACACACTGTTCGACATAAGAAGGGCGCTCATACTCGCAAACTTGCGGCCTCCCACACACACTGGCGCCCTCGCGATAGCCTCGCGACAAATGTTTGTGGAACAATGGTCCCTTTTGCAGGGACCACCCGCCTTTATAGGCTCACGTCGCCGCCCCATGGTCGTAACCGCGTGGAGTTGCAACACATCTGGTGCCAGCAAGGCACCGACCCTCTGGATTTTCTCCCTTTGGCTTTGCCCTCCCCTCTTCGCTATTACGGGGCATTCCATGTGTGCCCACTCTGGAAGTGTTCACGCTGCCCTTTGTGCACTGCGTTGCCGCGTGCTGAGTAGCGGACGCTACAATTCGCAGCTTTCCCGTTCCTCTTCTTGGTTTTATGTTGTAAAATATCGTCAGATTTCTTTATAAGAAATTACCTAAGGTTGTTCATGATTGCCTCCAAGATTGCCAAGATTGAATGTATTGTTTAGTTGACGTGACGTTTTTTGATTGGAGGAGTGAATATTAATTTATGTTGACAAAAATTAATCTTCCACGCACTTGTTTTCTACAAGAACACAGTAATACAACATGATAAATGCTTCAAGTCAATCAGAGAACAAGAAACGCCCATCGCTACACAAGCGCTGGGGCAGTCCAGTGCGTAAAACTGAAGCTAGCGTATATTCTCTTTTAAACACTATGTTCAAAATATTCTCAAAACATTAATACATTTCCTACATCTTTGTTAACATCAAACAGTTCAGTACTCTCTCTTGACAATGTCGTTCCCATGGTTAGATGTGTATATAGTACGAAAATTCATTGAAATTTGAAAATGAAACTCAAATTATTAAATATTTCAAATATTCTTACATAGTTCATATTTCAGTTATATTTGTATACAATTTATAATAAAACTGATATCGAATCAACTTTCGACCGGGATTTACTTTGGGCAAATGGTTTTTTAAATAACGTACTTTTTGTTAAGGGGAGAAGAACATCTCTATGTTGCCCATGTTAATTTTTTGATATTTAGATACGCGTATCTCAAATATTGTTTTAGTTACAGCATTAATTTTTTAGTATTTGAAATTTTAACCTTTGTTAATGCAAATCAGCTCAAAAATCTGATATACAATTATTCGTTTTTGAACAGGAATTATTATTAAATTATGAGGAAAAAAATTTACAAATATTTTTAGTAATATTTTTTACGTACATATAAATGGCTAGCCTTTTTGGTAGTTGTGTTGCTGATTATGACTTAATAAACACTGAAGATAGTACTGTGTAAAAATTGAGCATGTACTACTAAATTTGTTAGAGATAAATGTTCCTAAAGTTTAAAAAAAAAACAGAATTTGAATAAATTGACTTCAAAGTTTCGGTGCTAAATTTTGCGTGTACTCAATCACACAATGCACTCCTGTTCTACTTTCTCGGTCACCTAAAACCTCTTCATTGTTCCCTTTTCTACTAGCTCCCTGATTTGTCTTTGTTTTTGTTTTAGGAGATTATTTAACTTTTTTCGCACGGTGTTTGGCAATGCTTTGGAGGATAAATTTGGAATTTCTTCCAACAGGCATTCCCAATTGTCTCATCCCTACGATAGGCGTTTTATTTACACAACAATACTTTACTTCCATCCTTATTCAATATAATTACTTCTAAACAACAACTTACAACAATATAATTACTTCTATTCTTGTTTACAACAATAGGAGTTTTATTTACAGTAAGCAATTAAAATATGCTTCACGTAAACTAACAATGTAGCCATGAACTGCAAACAATGATCTCGAAGTGCAAATATCTAAACATAATTTTCCCCATTCTTCATTCCTCCAAATGTTACGCCTACACTTTAAATACCCTGACTACTGTATAGATCCATTAAATTATTTTTTTGAGACTAAAGCGTAGTAAAACATGTATAAACTATAAACTATATATCGGCGTGTTCAGGACAATATATAAATAGAATATAACAGAGAATAAAATGGTGTCAATTTTGAAAGAAACATTTTTTTCACGATTTTCTCGTCTACTTATTCCCTTTACTCGTCTTTTCCGTTTTGATTTTTAACAGTAGGCAATACTATGGAGCACCAGTGGGTAGACACGAATCCACATGCACCGACACGCACGCGTTGTGCACGTGAGCGCGGGTTGCTAAAGAAAATGTTTTTCTTCGAGGAAGAGTTCTGCTGCTTATTTACGTGTTGCTTTATACTGCTTATGCAGCGTTCTCTTCCTGGAACAAGTTGCAAGTGTTTTGTGATAATGACACAAACCATTAAGGTGAGAAGGGAAGCGTTTTGTATTTGCTTAACTAGTCCTTATGGCGGAAACATACAAATTATCTCGAACTTGGCGTTTACTACGTAAACTTGTTGGCTGATTCTTAGAAACTAAAATTATCACATGTACTAACAACTGTATGTTTCAATTTTTATGCATATTGTTTGTTATTATGGCGTCGTGCATATGATTACATATGTTCCATTCCCTTCAGTCACAATAATTACCCTAAAATGATTAATACGACTGCAACTCAGAAAACTATACGTAGTGTCTACAGTGATTATGTGACTAGATTATTCATCCAGGTTGCCATGACAGCACCGCTCTTGAAAACGAGGTTATGTTTTAGAAGGAAAAAGTCTTCAGAAATGGACTCCTCTTACAGTAACATGTAAACGTTCCAGTCCATCACCGTTTTCAGTTAAAAGTATCACATCTGCTATTTTTTAATGAATTAAAAAGGACTAAATGTCGAAAAAATAACCAAAAAACAAAAGCAGAGGCGCGGAGGGTCCGAGCCTTTGTTCGGAGGCGAAACAAAAAACGCGGGCTCAGGGTGGCGTTTACGAGGGGCGGGGAAGGTCGGGCGGGGAGGGGCGGTGGGCGGCAGCGAGCCGCAGGTCTCCAGCCGCGCGCCGTCCCTTGGACTCGTCGGCGTCCAATTCATTTGCCCTGATTGCCACCTGTTCCCGCGCACGCCCGAAAACAAAAGCACGCGCGGACGGCGCCCGCGCACAGTTTGGGAAGGGGGGTCGAAGGGGGGAGGGAGGCGGGGAAGGGAAGAGCGAAGCAGGCGGAAAATAGCGTCTTGCTCGTGAGAAGTGGAGGAAACAAGGAGATTGAGAGGAGCGAACGTTGCACGTCATAGAAGTGCAATAGACGCTGTTTCATAGAACTACGATTCATTCCGTCATTGCGATGTTATTTACAAAACATCTTGACAGCAAAAGTTTATAATTGTTTTGAGTCCTTCAATGACATTTATATATTTCTATTGGTTAGGAATGAATAGAATGCCATAGTCTATTCTGAGTCAATGATGTGTGTGTCACGGTATACAGTAGGGGCAGAAGTTTAAAATTGACGTAACTTGAGTTATGACGTTGTACATACTAGTGATACTGCTTTTCTAATATAAAAATTCTTGATTATATCAAAGAACACGTAAATTGTACATTTTATGACTTAATTAGGATTATCTCAGTACTGTTTTATTTAGACTGAGAATTAGTTGCTTAAAAATATTATTAATTGAAATACAAGTTAAAAATCGTGAAATAGAAAATGTTTTTCGTACATATAAGAAAATTTTCTTGCGGAAATCTTGTGCATATATGTAATCTACTGTAAGATTACGATTTAAATGTTTTTCTTTGTCTTCTAAAAGGATCTTGTCACCTCTCAATTAAGACCAAGAAGCACGTAAAAATGAATTTGAAGAATTTCATTATCTTTCAAAAGTAGGAAGCTATTCAATTTTGAATGAAATGCAATCACAATTAAATGAAAATGTTGAATGAAAATCAATGGTGACTACCCTTGAATTGAGTGAATGACTCAACAGGCAGAAACGCAATGCCAATTTATAACTATTAGATCTGAAAACAAGTGTTTTCGGTTGTGGAACTGATACGATGCGTAATACGTTCACTCTCAAATATTACACACGGTACGGTACACAGAACTTCAGTCCTAGGACAGTTAATATTGGTAGAAACATTTATTTAACATTAAAAACTTGACCTCGCGAGAAGTGTATTGAATAAATCACTCCAGAGTGAATGCAGTCTCAATGAATTCCTAAAATTGGGAATACTTGTAGCAAACGATTAGAGAAAACGCACTCTTTTTTAGAGAAAGAGAATAATAATTACTCATACCAATAGCCAGGAATAAGTGAATGAGTATCCACAGCAGTGATGGCTCACACATTTAAACGGTACTTACGAATGGCCTAATTATCCCTGATATTTTCTAAGAAGAGACCAAAAATAACTTCGAAGAAATATGTAAAATGCATTCTTGGTAAAAGTCTCCATTAAACCCTTACTGCTCCTGCTTACTTCGCAATTAATGCGTCGAAGGCTGGATGTTATTAATTCAAATCTGAGACTATGAGCACAATGGTTTTGATCACAGTTTGGACAGTTAGTAAAGTTCCTTCGACACGGTGTAAAGGTTAATTTCACATCTGTAGATAATAGAGTGTATGACGTAAAATAATAATATTAAATTATCCTTACATTTACGAACTAATTCTCTCCTTACTTCTTTCTCACACTGCTTGATGCACATGAGAGGAATTTAAAACATACAAAAAGTTGGAAAAAATCGCTTTCATGGTTAATATGGGCAACATTTTTGATGAACACCTGAAGACATCAGAGAAAAGTCGAAGAGTAAGTCATTAACTGATTCTAATATTGAGTTGGCAAAGTCGCTATGAAGAACAAGAATTAATATGTAGCAGTTGCCCAAAAAAGGACACCATCGCCACCACCCCCACCATCACCCAGGACAAAACATTCACTACATTAATGGGATTAATGACCATAGCAGTTGACGTGCCCGGAAAATTAATCAAAATAAATATATTAAATCAATGATCTCCATGCGACAGGCTCCTTCGCAAGATGGCTCCGAGAGAGTGTCAGTTGCCAGAACTGCGACAAAGGCATCTTGTTTAGTATTAAATACAAGTTTATTTAGATGCAAATGTGAAGGCAATATACTAACGCAATTTTAATTTTATAATTAATTAAATTTTGGGACAAAAGTATAGGAACACAGTGTAACAGCATAAAATCACCGTTCGACCCCATCTCATGTACATGTGTATCTCAAAATACAGTCCAATTTTTACTTGAAAATGTTTTACTTTCGTCATGTACAACTGAAGTTTAATTGCATTTTCTTGGATATTTATTCACAATTTTGTTCGTTGGAATGTATTTCATAAATTTGATCTCAGCGACGACCCTCTTTGCATATGGCCCAAGCATTGGAACGATTGCACTTATGCACTATCAATTCCATTTGAAGAATTTTCTCTGGAGTACACGAAAATTTGAATTCAAGGAGGAATGGATAGTTCGTTGAACAGACTAATGATAAAAATATGAATCGTAAAGCCTAATGATCGGACATTTCTGATCGCCTACATTTATTATGCTACTATAAAAAATATCTCGCTAATAGAAGTTGAAGTTCTAGGGTTCGAGTCCAGACGATGGCAGGATTTTCGACACTAGCTTGTCAGCCGCCGCTGCCTCGAGGAGAATTCTAACGTCCGGCTACTTTGATCGGTAGTTTTGTGGTTTCTTCGATGAACACCAGGCGAAAGCCGGAGCAGCACCGTAATAAAAGTGCCTCAGACCGCACGGTATTCCTCCCTCTTCCTTGGCCTATCATAACCCCTTACTTACACACACTTACACCCACTATACTACATAGCACACCAGGAGGCCAGTTGGGAGCTTAGAGTTTGTCCCGGCTGGAGCGGTGCCCCGCTGGTGGGAAATACCTGGTTGGGCTTGATTGATTAGTGGTTCCGGGCGCGTGAACTGCTAAGGTCATTAGTCCCGCAAGCGTACTGCATGGTTTTATCGCGGGAGGTGACGGCGATCTTCCCCCACTGGCTGCGAGACCCGGCGCGGACCTACGTCGGCTTGCGGGCCGCGGTTGGGGAAACTCCCACTAACCGACGTGTAGGTCGGCGCCGGATCTCACCATCCAGTTGGGGGGGGAGACCACCGCCACCTCCCGAGGAAAAACGTACTCTACACTTACGGAACTATTGGCCCTAGTAGTTGACGCACCCGGGAACACGAGACAATCAGTCAAACTGAAGTTGAAAAACGAGCAAACTGTCCTTCACGCCGGGAGTCATCCCGTGGACAATGGAATCGACTCGACGCGAGCCGGCGAGGGCGGTGGTGGCAGAGGCAGAGCGACCGCCGCATAATGTCATCGCCTTATTCAGGAGGCATTTGATTACGGATCTCGGGCGCGGCACAGGACCACAATTTTCTCGATTGACCGTTTTACATTCCTCGTCTTCGGATATCATTTGAGTCCCCCTCGCTCCTCTCCCTCCGACGCGACGCCCGCCGGTGACGAGGTCGCCGACACAGGGCGTCGCCACGGGCGCGTAACGGTCCTCGGGGGAGAACGAATGTCAGATTTCTCCTTGGAATTAATCAACATTTATATATTCCTGGGAAGTTTCTGTTTCTCGCGTGATCGGTGTGATATTTTGATTTCCTGGTTTCGAAATAATAAATTAAAGAACAGTTAGAGGAGTGAGATTGGAAATCGTCACGAAGATAGCTATAATGTTTAAGCACATTTCAAGTTCTCGTTGGAACACAAATATGGGAACGTAAAATGGTTATTGTGTATTAGTAGTTGAAGTCGAACTTTTAGGTAATATGCATTAAGAGTACTATGTCAAGACTGTTGGCTACCGTAAAATTTTCTCTTGCCACCAGAACGAAGATCAATTTGTTGGTGTCAGCTGAAACTTCATCTAACTAAATATCTGCAGGAGACCGATTAGAACGATGAACTGGGTATTTCAAGAACTTAAATATTTACAAAATGTTAATTATTTTAATTGATTTAATAGATTTTTCAACGCTCATTTACCAAGACACTCATTCCTCCAGGTCAAATGTATAAATAGCTGTATAAATATGTTAGGTAATGAATATATTCCATGTAACATCAATACAACACAGGTTAAACAAAAAAACACGAGAGAAATTAAGCTTCAGAAAAAAAACATATACATGCATAATATTTCTCTGATGTGGTAATTGTCAACTTAAAGAACAAGATTGTGTTCTAGATAATATTCGTTCGTATGGAACCTAGCTTAATTCGAAATTAGCTTAAGAATATTTGGGCTAAAAATGTATAGTGGTGTAAATTGGTAAATAGAACTGACAAATATCACACAGTGTTTGTATGGGTTGCTCCAGTGACAAGACCAAGTTTCCAACTCTCAATGTACTGATTAATTTCAACAATGCGAGATCGTAAAGTTAGAACTAATGATTTTCGTTGAAGACTGCGTAAGTACGCTTACGTTGAAGGCGAAAATTACTCCTTCTCGATCCTACTTGTTTATAGTACTACCTATCATGACATCCCTAACTATGAAGATTTACTGGAACGAATCTATCATTTCTATACATTTGTTTTTTATTTACTAGTTCAGATTAAGATCGTAAATAATTTCCAAAATCTATCAGTTAACTATCGTAGAATCACCAATCGCAGTTCCGTCACCAACCATATTCACCTCCGCCGCCACCACCACCATTACCACCACCGCTACCATCATTTTCATCAACAGCCCCTGTACTGTTATTCCTATCATGTGACCGTTTCCACAATATTTGTACATTCCAACATTTATCGGCGTTAACCTTTATTTCGTCGCATCTACTAAAATGTTTTACTCTGCACTTTGGCATCAGTTCCCGAAGCTTGCATCACATTCCCATAATTCCTTGTATCTTCACTCACACATTTAGCTTGTGCCCCGAAGACCACGTCTTTCCCCGTCCTGGCAACAGTCTCTTGTCTCCTTGGGTGCTTCTGCCTCCACTAGAGGCCCGCCCTCCCCTCTGCGTTTACTGCCCCGCGCGGCCCGGGGACATGGGCGAACATGCCGCCGCTCCTGATTATATGTCAATGGAGCAGCAGGAATGTTAAACGCGCGCCCCCATAAAACAGGCGTCCCTGCCCGGTATTTGGTCCGCGCGCGAAGAATCCCAAATTTGACCCCACGGGGCTCAAGTCGATCGACTGACTGCTTTTCAAAAGGAAATCGTCTGCCAGGATAATAGCGACTCACATTCTTCTGCCAAGAGCTGTTAGAAGACAAAAATTCTAAGCTCGCCGGAAATATTTACGGGCTCGGAAACATGATCTTACACGTGTTTTATTAATATGTGAGACGATGGTAAAATGGTAATAAAAGCGTAATCTCCTTACGTAAAAACAGGTGCGTGAGCAATATTATTTTATTATTTTACGGGTCTGTGTACAGATTGTCATCGAGTGAACATACACCCGACTTGTAAAGAACAACGATAGTAGTACGTTTCGTTCCCGGACTCTTTTTTCGAGAGTAGGTGTCTTTCTTGACATCTCGCGTGCCTTAAGTCAATATGCAGTACACGCTACGCGAAATGTAGGCGTTTCAACAGAAATTAATTGCGTCTGTAGCCCGAGATACAGGGCGCATAAATTATCCTTCCTCTTGTAACCTTCGGAAGCATACTCGTGATATAAAACGGCGTTTTCGGACCGTTCTGAAAAGTGATTGCAAAGATTCATTTTATGGAGAATCTCATTCGGTACAATGACCTCGAGCGTGTGAAAATAAAATTATTTATGTCATGACCTTGGTTTTGGTGATAATCGAAAATCCGTATCATATGCGTTGATTGGTCGTATTTTATTTCTGGCCATTGAACATCATGGTTATTATCGAACTAAGCTACTTGCGGCGAAAGCAGTTATATGTAAATAGTGGAAGATATAAAACGATGAAATAAATGTCATTATTAAATATAAACTCTTGTTGAATGGAATATATATTATTTCTCTCTCACATTAAACATTTAGTTCTTTTACAGAATTTTGGCAAGCATTCACCGATAAAATCCAGTGGAAAAGGAAAGTGCAGCTTTAAATATAATTTCACTTAAATCAGTGGGATTCCCTTCAACCATTAACATTCACTGGTTCTTGGCGCTGGTATGCGACGAGGAGAAAAATAAATTTCATTAGAGACTTGAGGGTATAGAAATCAATGCTGTCGACTGTAAGAAAACTCAGAAAAAAATCTAGTGGCTTTAGAACAAGCTATTTAATTAATAAACCCATACCTAAACTTACACTTAATTAGATAAAGCAAATTTCCTAGAATTTAATTATTGGCTCACTTGCCCGCAGAATGGTAAGGAAACCATTAAAACACGCAGCTGGAGGAAAAGTTGGGCTTTGTATCGGGCGGCCAGTGGGTGGGAGACTGTCTGCCCGAGGCACCGCGCCCAGATGCGGCCTGCGCCAGCCCCCGCTCCCTCTCCCCTTCCCCGCACCCATCCCCGCGTCGGCCCCCGCCCCCGCACCAACCCAGTACCGCCCCACCCCGCACCAACCCCACAAACCGCCCCCTTCACCCTGCCCCCCACCCAACCCCCCACCCCCCCCGCTCGAACCTCGCCCCAACCCCGTCCTCCAACCCCACAGACCGCCCCGCACCCACCCTCGCCCATGCTTCTGACTTCAGCCTATCCTCACCCCACACCCACCTGCGCACCCAACCCATACCCACCCACACACGCATCCCCACACTCACTCCCATCCACCATCGCCTCCGCCCCCACCCCGCCCCCATCCCCGCACTCTCATTGTTGTTTACAAGTTATATACATTAGTGTCTTTTCACACACGTCGGTCTAACTTAGATTTTTTGTGCACGTTTTTAATGATCTTGGATTAATGTTATTATGAAATTTTTATGAACTAATATTCATTATATTTTATTCAATCAAACAATACAAAAAACGACTTTCGATAGCGTACACGAGCCTTCATATGGGTAAATTTTAATACAATGCCATACGTTTGTTGAACATGAAACGAAACTTCTTGTATGCTTTTATTAAAGAAAGTTATATCAATATTTCAATGAATATAAAGCCAGTATTTAGTAAAATAAATGTTGAATGTGTATCCAATAAAGACATTTAAAATGAAAATTATGGCGCGAACACTAAGGACTTTCCATGGCATTCTTGCGTTAGAGCGATATTTACTCTCAACGTTACCATTTTTAAAACGTCAAGGGAATGGTTTTTAAAATCCAATTATCAGAGCACTATTTTGAGAATTACGGCGCCGAGGTGCCACCTCAAAGGGCGGCCTAAACAGCGCCGAGAGAAACCAACCTATTATTTACTTGTCCACCCCTGCGACTGCCTTTTAAGGGGTCTTTTTCTGGGACCTCACCACACATCATTCGCGGAGGGAAGCTGTCCTCTCGAAGAAAACCCTGCTGGTGCCCGAAAATTACTGGCGTCTCGGCGGGCGGGCGGGCGGCGGGCGGGCGGGGGCGGCCGCCGGTCGGGCAGGTCGAGACGGCCGGGGACGGCGAGGGCGGCGTGTCGCGCCCCGGCGGGGGGCAGTGTCGCGGGCACGAGCCGGCGCCCGGGCCCCTTGGGCCCCCCGGGGGGTCCCGTCGTCGGGGCACGAGCCGAGCGCGCGCCCGCGCCCCCGCTGCGCCGGCCCGCGCCGCGCCCGGACACGCCGAGTTGTCCCCCGCTTTATTATGCTGTCGCGCGCCCTAATGGCAGCGGCGACGGCGGCCCTTGTGGGCGGCGGGGGCGAAGGCGGCGAGCGGAGTGGACGAGATCAAGAAGGCTTTGGAGGGATTGCTTGGGAACAGACGGAGTATGTAAACGCCACATGAATGTTTGACATTTGAACAGACCTATTGAGAGCTGTGGTGTCCCTAAAGAAGTTGAGATCATGGATCCTTCTTACAGAATAATAAAGTAGTTCGAGCATTGTAGTTCGAGCACCGTAAACTTAACCTAATTTGTGTAGGAAATGATGTCCGTGGCAAAAATGAGTAAACGAAAAGCAAAATCAAACGAAAATAATTCAAAAACAAGTGTAGCGAGATAGAAATCTATTTAAGCCAAAAATAGGAATCTGAAACATATGAATGTATCTCTAAGAAGTCAACTCTCATAACTCGAATCAAATTTTCTACGTTGGTTTACTCACAACTGCATAAGAAATGTGTCCACTATGTGCTAGAAACGTATACTAGTATTTGTTGTGCTGGAAGGACTTGCGCGACCCTGGCACTACAATATTCAGCTAGATTTTTAGGAGGGTTTCCTCGAAAGGGCATGAGGCAGTGGGCGGAGGCGGAGGCGGTGGCATGCGGCCGGGGCGGCGCCGGCTGGGCGGCGTGGCGTGGCGTGGGCGAGGCGGTGCAAAGGGACGCCGCCGCCTGAGAGACAGCGTCGCCACCCACGCCCCCTCCCCCGCGACCTTTCCCACCCCCTCTGACAAAGGTGTGCGCGGCGATGAGCGCCTTTGTGCGCTGCGCCGAAATGATTTACGGATTTTTCGTCCCTTTTCTTCTTTCCTGAAAACGTGTGTTATGCGTTCGGCGTTTGTTCAGCCGCCCGCGTTTCGGAGCGTGACGCAGTTTCGTGTCCGTCTTGACTAATTTTTATGCGTTTTCTTGAAGTAGTATTTGAAACATCGGTGGTTCTAAAGGAAAAGGAACTCACTGTATCTAAGACTTTTCGGTAGCCAGAAGTGTTACGCTTTCGGTCGGTATGACAATTTAAATTTTATAAAAGAAGTATATTTGATAAATCGAAACAAAATATTTTTAATAACAGATTGTAAGAACTCTAGAAATTTAATAATCGTTTAATAGCTTGGTATAACATGGATATAGTTTAAAGAAGAGTACCTTTAATTAGAACTAGTGGTGCTAAAACAGCACGTATTGTCTCCCTCGTATTTCCATGCAAAATTACGCAAAAAGTACCCAAATTTTCGAAAAATTGTTCATGAACATATTTCAAAAAATATCTTTAAGGAACAGATTTAATTAAGGGAAATATCTCTATCTTTAATATTTTAGTTGTAGGAAGGCACCGAAAAAAATTGAATATTTGCAATTTTCGAAACATCAGGGTTTTTAACGAAGAACCATTTAAACATCCTTCACACTATTCAACAAAATTTAATAAAAAAAAGTGGAGCCATTTTTTGAAACTTTTGAAAATGTCCCTAGGCTTAATGTAATGAACTTCCAAAATTGAAATATCGATTTCAAATTCGAGGGGCCGCGACATCAAATAGATCAACGGGGGAATATCAATTTTGGAGAATATCGGCTGAACGGTTTAGCAGCTAGCTTTGTTCACAGATGGAAAGACAGGCAGGCAGACGGATCGATAGACTTTTTACCGTCATTCAATTTTTCGATATCAAGGACTTGCAAAACATGGATTCTAACTACACCATTTGATAGAGATTTATTTCTAAATATAGCAGCTGTATTTATCCACTTTTTCGTTACCAAGGTCATGTAATAAGCTTTTCTGCCAAAAATCCACCGTTTTTCGTGCAGCATTACATAACTCTCTCTCTCTCTACTCCGTAGGGATAAAGTAAAAATTGTCCCAGAGATCTTATTTGGCAATGTATCATGCTCTCGAAGAGTTTAATTTGTTCTATATGTAGAAGACATGTATAACTTCTTTGTGTAATTTTGCACTTATTGTTTTTAAAATGCTAAGCATTTATAAACTGTACTATGGATATTTGCACATTTTATTGCGTGTTATCAGACATCACGTACAGTTAGGTAACGTAAATATTTATATTGAACAACTTTGCTTATGTACACTATAAATATTTGCTCAAGAAATTTTCTACAGTACATATTATAATGCTAGTTATCGAATATATCGAACATAATCCCTGAAAGTTCTGGGAAATGTTTATACAAGAAAATGTATTGATACATATCATTTTCTGCCTGAAATCTCTTCCCTCAAATTTCTTTGCAGATCACGACCCCGTCTTCAACTCTCCATCTCCCATAAAGTACGCAACGACTCTGCAGCGAAAGTCTAAACTCCTGAAGAAGCCGTCAAACCGCGTTGCGCGCGTACCGCACGCCCCGCGGGCGGCAGCGGCCACCGCGCGGGTGGGGGGGGGCGGTGCTCTCGCTTCGCCCTGCCTCGCCTCGCGTCGAAGTTTCGCCTAGGAATAGCTAATCACGCGGCGGCGCGGAAGGGTTGGCGTGGCGGAGGAGGGGCCTTCATCTTTCATTCATTCGGCCGCACCCGGCGCTGCGCGCGGCGTGACGGGGTGGGGGCGGGCGGGGCGGGGAGGGAGCGGCGCTGAGGTGCGGCTCGGGCCGAGCGGCCGGCCGGCCGGCCGGCGTTGCGTGGCCCGGGGCGGGGCGCCGGCCGCGGCCCTCGTCGTCCGTCGCACCGCCTCGCCCGCCCCGTGCTCCCGGCCCGTTGCGTGTCGCATGCGAATCCACCGCCGCCGCCGCCCCCGGCCTCTCGTCCCAGCACCTTATCGGGGGCTACGGCGCGCGGGCGCGGGCGCGGCCTCCTGCCACCGCCGCCGCCGGCCCGCCTGCCTCCCGGTCGCTGGGATCGAGGGACGCGCGCGGCGCTGGCGGCGTGGGACGGGGTGGGCGCACCTCGGGAATCGGACAATACTGTAACAGATGGAGCCGGCCTTATTTTAATTTGAAATCACTTGATGATGAGAAGTAGAACAATAAAAAGAATAAGGCGTGGAAGGAGATTCTGTTTTTAGATATGCCATCAGGACAGCGGTCACGAAGGGCCGGCCGACCCGCACTCGCGCGCCGCTGCCGCCGTTTATTGTCCGCGAGCGTCGCCCACCGCGCCGGGGGCGGCGGCAGGGGGCAGCGGTGGTAGAGGCGACTGTGATTGTGAAGGTGCAGCCAGTTATGGCGGGCGAATGAAGGGGTGTAGTGACTGGATTGCATAGGAAGTCTGCGATATCGCGTCTGTGACTACTTGCATCGCGATACAATGAGAACATATTGGATCGGCTAAGTGTAAAATTTGCTGGAGGGTTTCCCGAATTGAGTAATGCCTTTCCGTAGCCCTGATAGTGATGATGGCGGAGACGCTGGTGATGGAAGCGGGGCGCGGCATGCGACGAGACGGCGGAGTGGGTTTCATCGCGCGGATGGCGGGTGGGGAGCAGGCGGCGGCGTGTGGTGGCCGGCGGGCCGCTGCTTGGTGGCAATGGCGGGGGCGAAGGCGGTTATACAAGCGGCTATTGCCTGTCATTGCTGCGGGCCTCCATCCCAGGCTGTAAAGGGTTGGAAGTCGGTCACGTCCGCAGTTGTACCCCGACCACCCTCTCGTGGCACGCGGGTCGTCTCTCCACGCGGAGGGTGCCCTCTGGTAGGAGACGGTGTCGCTGCTTCTCCGGCCATGTGTGTTAGATGAAGTGTTCTGTGAGGAACTCTCGAGTTCGATTAGGAAAAAGTATTTCTTTATAGAGTTAGTTTGGTATAAAGTAATGCTTTTTAAATTTTCGATTATCATAGTAGTTTTCTGCAGTGAATGTTCGAGAATTATTCATTTTTTGACACTTCTCATGAAGCGTCTTTCCGAGACTAAAGTCTTCTGAGGATATAATTACGCATTTATTTTTCGTTCCAAACATCAATACCCTAACGAAATAATATGCGAACAAAAGCGCTAACTTCAAAAGAGCGTGCACTAGATATATCGTCAGAATTCTTTGATTTCTGAATGTGTTGGAACGCAAGTACTCCAGAAAAATATCACTTTGTCATTCAGATTTGCTACGTCTATGTTCTAACAAAGTGCGTCAGTCTAGCAATTAATTTTAGATTAGGTTTAAATATATAGAAGAAATCCATTCTGTTAATAAAAATATGAAATAACATCTACAAAGTCTTTAAATAAAATGTGCCTCGAAAATCTTAAAATGTTCTAGAATGGAACATTTTCATTTACGCAGTTTTGAAATATACACGAAACACTGTGTTGATAATTCGTAAGAATTTAGCTTCATGATGGCCACTTGTTAATTACAAGTTTATCTTGCCTACGGGACAATAATAATGTGAATGTGTAATTATTATTTATTATTCCACAGATACTGAACGTCAAGGAATTCGGAGTTCATAAATAACCTGCTTCAATTCTAAATTTATTTTCACAATTTTAAAATGTATTGGCTACAGATGTTCGTCGGTTTAGCTTTTTGTACATTCTAATATTATTAATAATAACACACGCCAACAAAAAAGGGTTTCAAAAAACTATTTAAATCTTAATAGCTGATTTTTATAGTTTTTTGGGTGCTGAATCCGCATCTGAACTCTATTTCTTTCCATCACCCACAGTTTGGTAAGAATTTGATATATTAAGATATGGGAAAATATGTTATATATGCTACTAAAGTGAAAAATAAACGTCCTCTAAAATACCAACAGAACTTTATTTAAACATAGAAGATAGCTTTATATTCTTAACATTACATTCTACAACGTTTTTACGTGTTCATTGACGTATATTTTCTTTGTCTCTTTTCTTTAAAGCCCCTGAAATAGCTCTTTCCCCCCTACGCCGTTTGCTGACTCTCTCGGTGAAGTGACCAACAGTAATCTCCCATCATATTGGTGTTCCAGCGTCCCTGATAACGTTTTTTCATCACTTTCAGATCTTAGTGGAAACACTCACCTTGTTCTTCACTTGCATCACCTAAATCGTCCGGAAAGAATTGTAAATGTTTAAAAAGTAAACCTTGAGACTCATAAAGCATCTCAATTTCTTTAAATCTTTCGGCATATTAGCAACAACTGCTTGATAATCTTGGTCTTTTTTTGGCTAGGAACTTATTAACGTGATTAAAAGCACTCTAACCTTCATTTTCATTTTCTGTCAAATGTAGTTCAAATTGGGGAGGGAACATCACTTTTCTAACATCAGTCTCAATGAAGATACCCTCTTTTAATAATTTTGCTGCAGACAAATTGCGTAAAATTTTCACAAAGCTACTTGAAACACTGCAATATCTTTAGGTAAGTCAATTGTTTCACGAGACCTTATTTTATGTGCAATGCAGGGAGGAGAATCTTTTGTTGATCCACCATATGTTCCCGTAGAATGTTCTTTTACCCCGCGTTTAAAGATTTTGTTACAGGCCCATTCTTTCTAGACTAATGCTTATCTCGTGCCCTACCATCCCTTCACATAGTAAATATGGGAATTTATATCTTCCTGCATCTTGTACATTTCTAGATAATCAGAGCAGCATTTGCTTAGCTATACAGATTAAATGTTAAAATGTGAACAAATTGTGGGTGATACGGCATTTTTATTGTTATTTTTGGAATCAGCACACCTGAAATGATAAGAATTAGGTGAACACACACAAAAAAGGTTTTTGGTCGTTGGCCTGTGTAATTAATTTATAAATTTTTTGTAACTTTGTTCATTAAGTGATATTTATGTAATAGAAAATGAAATGTTATAAATGTTTGTCATTCCTTATTTAATGCTCCACATGCTTGGTGTTAAGTGATATAATACGGATAGTCAAATATGTATATAATATAAAATGAGTTAATTACCATTTTAGATACTGTTAATTTCAAAAGACTAGATTTACCTGTAACAAGCATTGTCCTTTATTCCTTGGATGATAGATCCCCAACTCAATCAGGTTTTTAGACTAATTTCTTTTGATCCTTTGAGGAAGTACTGAGATGGCACATTGCTTTGCTTCTGGACATAAATATCGCTTCACTATGCACACGGTTTGTTAAGCGCTCCTTTTGCCTTGCTGTAGGGCCGGTAGGTGTGGATTGCTATTTTGTTAGCAAAAGTGAAATCAAATACGTAGTTCGTTTGTCGTCGCAAGTAAGTTATCTAATAATTGGGAGCGGAAGTATCTATTTTCCAAATGTTGCTAACTTCGCTTTGTTGGCATATTTATTTATCATTTAAATACGTTTAGTAAAAAGAATGTGATAGTGATTCTGGATTTCAAGAAAAATTTAGCAGATTATACTTCTCCCTCATATGTTACATACAATTTTCCCTTTCTTTTTGACGATAAATTTATAAACTCAAATGTCGGTGAACAATTTTTATTTCTAGAATCAAGGAGATTATAATAAAGTATTGTAAATCTCAATGGGTGTGGTATACGACTTTTTGAGTAGCCAAACCTTGAACAGATCTGGCTGATAGAGAATTGAATGTTTAAGAAATCTACGATCCGGAAAAAATCATCTTGATGGCCTGATTTTTTTGTTCTAGCTAGTGATAGTGTATTGAACCAACGTGTTTGTCTCACTTTCGTTGCGCAGATCGAGCGATGAGTACAGTAGTTCCTAATGCTCTTGACTAATTTTCTTTTCATATCATTCATTCTCGAATGCTTTCATCCGCTCCGTCGTTCTTACCATCACCTACAATCCCACTCTCCTTCATCTGCCCCCCCCCACTCCTCCACCCTGGTCTCCGCTTTGCCTTCCCCCTCCAGTGCCGCCTCCCACGCAGCCTTCCCTAGTGCTTCTCTGCCGCGGGGGTTAATGCTCCATTATCATAATTAAATGCAAGGCCGTCTCATAAATTTTTAGGCGCAATCGACAAGAAATCCCGTGATGAGTTATCGCCACCTGGTATTCTATCTCGTAACCGGATATGTTTATTAGAAAGTGACATAAATATTTTACGACATCCATATTCATAAAGCGTGGATCTGCGGTGGCCCTCGAGAGTCGCCGTTTGCTGTTGACATCCATGTAGATTTGACTTGTATAATTCAGATGAATATCCCGCAACACCTCAAGTTCAAATACTGAAAATGGGAGGTAGCTCTCAAACATGATTTGGCGCGTATCATGAATGTTGTATTAAAAGTGCATAAAAAGAATCGAAAGGATCCGATTAAAAGACATGTTCATGAATTTGATTTCTCCTATAAGATCATGCGCGCGATTGTTCCAGATATTGTTTCAAGAAGCTTACTTAGCACACTTAAATTTGACCTTATTCAATGCAATGAAAAATTGAAGTTATTCCATCCCCACTTGGAATGCAATGGTCTTCATCGAGAAGAAGAGCAAAGACGAAACTGTGAATTAAACAGCTGCTCTCAATCCAAGCAGGTTGTTGACGGTTTTTCCTTACGTGGCGGCGCTCGCTTTGAGAACCGTATCCATCTGCTCGGGGAGCTTCCTGCATCTTCCCCAACGATCCCTCACTGTCAGAATCCCAAGCAGGTTGCCTGTGAAGGAGATAGTTTTGTACTCTATCGCTCACGCATCATTCGGAGCGAGGTTTTTGGAAAGAAATTCAAGAATAAACTGTTATTTAGAAGACACATGTTCAGAAACTTTGAAAAAATGTATGTGTTTTTTTTTTGCGCTAAAAGCGTGTGTTGGGCCCAGGAAAATTAAATCTATGTTTAAATTGTATTTTTGTAATATTTACAAAGGCACGATGCAGAACTCTGGTCAAATTTCTCTGAATTGCAAATATACGCTGTCAATTCGCGACAGTCATCTAAGGTGTATGACACAAAAAATATATTTTGGAGTATTTGTGATATTTGTCGTCTCTGCAGAAAGATAAAATGTGTAGGTTGTTTTATCAGGGAAATATGTATTATTGAAGAAAGTTTGGTAAACATCGAATTCTCTGTTTATTATCTTCAACGCTTATATTTAAGCATTTGACCAATACGATTGTGGAGGGGAGAAGGCAAATGAAGAAGAGTGGGGTGGATTGTAGGTGGTGGTAAGAACGACAGAGCTGGTGGAAGCATTTCGAAATGACTGATGCGAAGAGTAAATGTATTCAGAGGCTTATAAAAATATATGTACTCCTCGCGCGATCTGCGAATCAAAAGTAAGATCGAGCTGATTGTATATTTCGGTACTTAACCTTGACTTATGCATTACTCCCACTTACCCGAAGGAAGGAAAACGGAAAGTCCGCTACGACTCCTGGCAAAAAGATGAGTGAATGATTTATATAATCCACAGACAACTCTCACGAGAGCATTTTTTGTTGTCCTGCCAAATTTAAAGGACATGAAGCTTTTAGATCGAAGGTGATATCAATTTGATGCGCATTAGTAAATAGTAAGCATATATGAAAATAAATAACGATAAAAAATTTTAATTCCAAAAATATTGGGCTGGAATTTCAGGAAAAAGTGAACATAATTGGTTTAAAATAGGAACTTATTAATAGCATACTGTACAAATATGAACATTCAAAGGGAAAAATCGATTAATAAAGCAAATACCTAGACAATATATGATTTCAACCCTTTGCGCAAACCATAATTTTCTGCTTAATCGTCAAGAAGGCAATTTATATAGGTTATAAATAGGGGAGACCGAAGCAAAGTTATCCACAAGGTTAAGTGGTCTTCCCTACATTATGTCATGAATTATCTGGCATTTGAACTTGTGTGAAGTGTAGAAAGAAAAATAAGTGATGTCAAAGATTAGTTCTTAAAATCATACGCAATTATCCGGAAAGTAAAAATAAATCGAATTTGCTTCGCAAAAGAAGATTAATTTTACATATAGGAAAATGATAAGAAGACCATTGTTCTTAGTTAAAAAAGGGAAACGAGTCCAAAACAAGAGAATTTATCTTGGAAAATTAGTTTTTTTATGTTTGACCCGTATATTATTAATACACTAAATTTATTGAATCCTTTGTGTTTTTATTTATAAATTCCACAAAATTAACAGAATTCACGAAATGAGAAATTGTGATTGTCCCCCCCCCTCCTGAATTCCAATTGTATAATAGGATTGTGTGTTTGTGCGGTCACTTACATAATGTACTACCAGAAACATCTTTTTGAAGTTTGATAAACTTTCATTTCATTGTATTAACATTTCTTTGTTAATATTGAAATTTATAAAAGTGCATAACTTAACCCCGATTTTCTCTACTTAGATACGATCTTCTTTGTTCTCGCACTTATCTCTAACTTTCCAGATAAATGTGTCAATATTTAAAAAATACGAAAGTTACGTTATTATCAAAACTGACAACATAAGGCTTGGCCAATACTTGCACATCTGTTTGAAACTATAATGAAATGCAGTCGGTAATGACTAAAAATTACATTTTTTCCTTTGTTGAAGACGTCACGCGAAAGGAAAATTTGACGCCCAAACATGAGCATCAGGTGTCAGCACATAATGAGAATCATCATTATTGACTTTCAAAACCAGAGACCTTGCTGTAAATTCAAGAAAAAGACCAAACAACGATTCGGGGGAAACCGTTACATGCATATGAATGCCACACATCACGCTTCTACAAGCGCCTGTCCACCGATTCTGCCGCAAGCTCGCATAATGTGAGCTTTCAAATCAAAATTTCCCCCAATGAACTCCGGTTTGGGAGTGTGGCAGGGTGTCGGGAGACACAAAAAAGTAATTCGATAATTTTGTTTGAAAAGAAGCGCTCGGGGCAATTTTACTCTTCGAAAAAAGCCTAAACTACCGTTCTGCTACACTTCTTGGGCATTACAAAGCCACAACCTGTTCCATTTCATTTTTCCCTATCATTGTTACTGTTTATAATATTATACGAGTACTAATGCGTTGTTCCTGCAACTACTTTTATTTTGAAATATGTCTCCAATAGTCATCACACTTACCATTTATTTATACATTCTAAGTAAAGAATAAATTGCTTATAAAGAAAAAGATAAAAGATAAAAAAGAATTTAAATAATATAATAATCTTATAATTCTTCTTATAATTCTTTTAAATTTCAGTGGAACTTCGTTGATTCAAGCCCCAGTAATTATTTTCTTAATATTTCGATTGATTTCATTCCTTTTCTACAAATGAAGTTTGATAACTTTAACCTCAATAAATCAAAATATAAAATACGATTACGATTTAACATATTGAGACTACCGACTTCAGATAATTAATTTAGTTTTCTGCTCTCCCATGAAAAGATTTGCCACCCGAACATCTTCCTTGAAGCCATCCCCTCCTTCGCTCAATAGCCATTATCATCTAGGAAAAGGGTTTCGACGTCTCGTTTAAATATTTTCAACATCCATTTAATCAAAGAACACTAATGTTCAATTTAGTCTCTAGAAAATGCTAGTATCATCATCACAGCCATCGTTCCATACTGTATATGCGACATAAATCAACGACCATCTGAGTTTACTCTCCATTCTTCTTTTACATTGGCATTCGCGACCACACTGGAACCACGATTACCATCTTGATCAGTCCTACTCATACTGCATCTGTTCGACATCCTCTTGTTATAGTGCAACTACCGATCTCTACCTGCCTTTGACAGCGTTCGACACCTTGAACAGTCCTCACATCCAAACCATTATCCCTTTACTCTTCTCCCTTACGCAATACGCTCCCTTATGCTCCCAGCTTGTATCTGGCAGTATCGAAGTGGCGATCGATCTCTTGAACAGTCCTCACATCCAAATCATTAGACATGTGAAAATGCAGACTTCGGCGGTTGAAGTCAATGTTTACTCAGCTGACCGCGATTCCTTGCGTACTAGGCTCAGATACATTGCAGTCGTCATACTGCGACCTTACTCGGGGCGAAAAGCCATTTCCCCCATGCATTTCACCCTGAGGAAGGTAGCAGAAGGCCAAAACAGTGGGATCTGCGCCTAGGATGCGACCGCTTCCGGACAGTCAAGTACACACTATCATTGTGCTATTCTCCCTCTTAAGCCGATACCACACATTCGGCATTCGCCGAATAGCGAGCTTAATCATCGTCCATTCCCGAACAGCTTAAGTGCTCGGCGATTGTTTGCTTCCTTTGATACGACCTAAAGACCGATACGCGGTGGATAAGAGAGCAACGAACATTCGTCGATCGGCAAATAGCAAACAACCCATCCAGACTACTCGGGATTGGGCGAAGGACTACTCGCCCAACACCGAATGTGTGGAGCCTGCTTTTCGCCGGTGCCACCACCCGAGCTCGTGTCCTTGAGAAGGGCGCCTGCAGGAGCCGGCGCTCGGTCGGAGCGCCCCATCGGACGGGGCCGGAAGGGTGGGCGGGGCGGGGGAAAGGACGCGCTTTCGGCGCCGAGGTCCACGCAGCACGGGCGCGGCCGCAGCAGCGAGGCGAGACCGAGAGCTCGCGTGAGCCCCGACGAGCGCACAAAAACTTGTTAGATGAGCATTTGGTCAGTGAATTATGCAGATTTCGAACCATCGGGGGTTTCGGTGTTATTTTTTTCTCTTCGTTTTCTTCTCAAGCCCCAGTGCCCACCCCGCGCTTCTTTTCCTTTTTCTTTTAAGAAGGACCACCTGAAGCTCCTGGATATATATTTTTTGGGAGCTGATGTATGTAGTGTCACGCAGAGGGTTGCGGCGGCGCGGCGGCGGCGGCGGCGATGGCGGTGGCGGTGGTGGTGCTGGTGGTGGTGTTGGTGGTGGTGATGGCGGTGACGATGGGTTGCGGGGGCCCGCGTTGGTTGGACGCCGCCGTCGAGCAGGTAGCTCACCCATGTGCTGCGTTTACAACGCGCATCATTAAGTAAACCCGGGCGACTTTCACTGGGCCCGCGGCGGGGTGCGGCGCGGGGCGGCGCTGCCCGGCTGGCCGGCGCGATGCGGCACGCACGTACGCGCGCTGGCCGCCCCGCACGCGTGCCGCTGGGCGGGGGGGCGGGGCGGGGAGCCGTGCTTTACGGGCGCCCGGTGGGCGCGTGCCGCCACCCGCTCGCTGCCTCGCCGCGCCGCGCCGCTCCGAAGCCGGAGCAGAAGGTGCCGCGCGTATCGTGCGCGTCTAGCGGAGCGTCAGGTGTCCTCCCATTGTTACGTTTCCTCACTTCCCCAAATTATCTCGAGCGGGTTTCCGTTAGGTTCTTGAGAGTTCGATGGCAATAGGAGGAGAAAGAAGTTTTAAAAGGTCTTTATGGTTTGTTAATAAAACTAAAAAAACTGTCAATAATACTGATTCTGGCTTTCAAAGAAAGGGCGAGACAAAGATTCTGACTGGGAACGGGTAGAAGTCATATAACAAAGGGTGTATCACATGTAGTGATTTTCTTTGTTTGACATTATTCTGAGTATTTTAAGAATTGACTACACTAAATTGTGCTAATTAAATTCTTTCCCAAAACAGTAAAGTTTTAAAACAAGAAAAGAATAACATCATAGTGTTTTAAGAGTCCCTTTAATTACTGCGAATTAACTGATATATTTTAAATGCACCAACTTAAAAATTGTGAATGACTTCCAGTTATATCATTCACAAACAGTTATTTTTATATCATTGCTTCTAAAATGAATATATCTTACAGTTCACCACGAATTGCTTTATTCCATTGATGTTTTCCAGGACGAGATGAAAGAAATCCGATTCTGGCCAAAATAGTTTTGCACCACGCTTCTTAATGCATCAAAACTTCTTAATGCACCAGAAGACGTTTAAGAATCTGCAAGTGTTAACTGATTCCGTACGTATACTATCGAAATCATCTAATTACAAACGGGAAACTCAGGAATGATTCGATAAATAAAATTTGATAAAATCTCGGCCTCCTTCTGTTAGAATTTCATATTTGAATGTTTCATATTCAACAAAGTATTTGTTAACGGGTTCGTTTATAATTTTCACATATCAAATTATGTAGCAGGTGCAAATTATGAATAGACATATTTTACATGAATTGAAATTACTATTTAACAAATAGGAAAAATCGAGTGCTTTGGTTAAGCTAAGCCAAGGTAAATAATCAGATTTCCACAGTAACAAAATACTCTCCTCAATACAGTCACGAGAACTTCCCATGTGCGACTCGCGTGCTCTACCACGTAGCTACAACCCACCATTTTGCGTCATTGTTTTGTCTCAAGACACACACTATATGTCTCAATATTGAAATGTTAATGGAGAAAAAAAATGTGGAAGTGCCGGGGTTTGAACCCGGGACTTCTCACATGCGAAGCGAGCGCTCTACCACTGAGCTACACCCCCTGCGTTGGGCGACATTGCTTTGTCTACAGGACAGTCGCTGTTTGTCTCAGTATAGAAATGTTAGCGGAAAATATGTGGAGGTGCCGGGGTTTGAACCCGGGACTTCTCACATGCGAAGCGAGCGCTCTACCACTGAGCTACACCCCCTGCGTTGGGCGACATTGCTTTGTCTACAGGACAGTCGCTGTTTGTCTCAGTATAGAAATGTTAGCGGAAAATATGTGGAGGTGCCGGGGTTTGAACCCGGGACTTCTCACATGCGAAGCGAGCGCTCTACCACTGAGCTACACCCCCTGCGTTGGGCGACATTGCTTTGTCTACAGGACAGTCGCAGTTTGTCTCAGTATAGAAATGTTAGCCGAAAATATGAGGAGGTGCCGGGGTTTGAACCCGGGACTTCTCACATGCGATGCAAGCGCTCTACCACTGAGCTACACCCCCTGCGTTGTGCGACATTGCTTTGTCTACAGGACAGTCTCTGTTTGTCTCAGTATAGAAATGTGAGCAGAAAATTTGTGGTGGTGCCGGGGTTTGAACCCGGGACTTCTCACATGTGAAGCGAGCACTTACCACTGAGCTACACCCCCTGCGCTTGGCGACATTGCTTTGTCTACAGGACAGTCGCTGTTTGTCTCCGTATAGAAATGTTAGCGGAAAATGTGTGGAGGTGCCGGGGTTTGAACCCGGGACTTCTCACATGCGAAGCGAGCGCTCTACCACTGAGCTACACCCCCTGCGTTGTGCGTCATTGCTTTGTCTACAGGACAGTCGCTGTTTGTCTCAGTATAGAAATGTTAGCGGAAAATATGTGGAGGTGACGGGGTTTGAACCCGGGACTTCTCACATGCGAAGCGAGCGCTCTACCACTGAGCTACACCCCCTGCGTTGTGCGTCATTGCTTTGTCTACAGGGCAGTCGCTGTTTGTCTCAGTATAGAAATGTTAGCGGAAAATATGTGGAGGTGCCGGGGTTTGAACCCGGGACTTGTCACAAGCGAAGCGAGCGCTCTGCCACTGGGCTACACCCCCGGCCTTGCGCGACATTGCTTTGTCTACATAACACTTGCTGTTTGTCTCAATATTGAAATGTTAGGGGATAATGCGGAGATGCCTGGGTCTGAACCCAGGACATTTCACTCGCGAAGCAAGAGCTTTACTACAATGCTACACTTTCCGGATCTTGCGTCGTTTCGGTCGCGAAGCATAGCATACTCCTTATCATTGAGCGTTTTTTCAGGGCTAACTCTTTACCCCTTGCCAATAATGTTTTTCTCTCTTCCAAACACATTGTAGTGTCTAATATTTTTTTACGTAGTTTTTCATGAAATGTAGGCAAAAACGGAATCCTTTCAAAAAGTTTTTTCATTAATTTTTTTACTGGGATAGAGGATAAATGAAAAATTTAAAGAGGTTTCGGCATTGCTAAGAATATTGACGTCAATAACAAGGAAGATTTTTTTCTTAGCATGCTTTCCTCCAGAAGGGAAAAGTACATTTTCAAATGTGCTTGAGGATTATCGTCAAAACCTGTGAACATTCGAATGTCGCAAATTTCGGAAAATTGGAATTTTCCTTGCATCGTTTGCCAGTGTCTTTCAGGAGACACTGGAAGGGTTAGTTGGATAGAATGTACAATATTATGATATGAATGTTACGTATCCCTTACAGATAAAACGAGAAAATATGTGCTATTTCGCTTTTGTAATTTGGCCTATTAATTGTTTTCTTGGAATTGTGACCGTAGCTGAGTAACGAGACCGTAACGAGAATGGCAACGCTGCGACTAATCAGTTTGAAATTAATAGGATTGACTTTTCATAGTTAGATGATAATATTTCTCACTTTATGTCACGTAGTTTTGGATTGTTGAATTTTTGTTGATGTCAAAATCTTTTTACACCTCATGTTCTGAGTGACGACGGGGATCAGTGAATATGGTTAGAAATAGCTACTGCCATTTCTAACCATATTCACAGATCAGTGAATATGGTTAGAAATGGCTACTGCCATTTCTAACCATATTCACAGATTCTCGCATTAGAAACGGTTACGTAGTATACTTACTACGTAACCGTTTCTAATGCGAGAAAGCATGTGCTTCTGTACCACCACCAGTTAAAATTCAAATGTTTAAATGAGAAAGGTCCTTGTGCCATATTGAGCTCTATTCCTACAAAATAGTTGAAAAAAAAGTATTTTTTTTTAGAAAATCATGTTTGAGAAAAAAATGCCAGAAATTGATTCAGGATATAGAAAAAAACTATTGTTTCCAGAAATTTTTTTATAAAAATAATTAAAATTCTTGTACTGTAAAACAGATTACAGTAAAATTGAAATGCCTAGTCTCGATAATATAAGTTTAGAAGAGGTTGGAAAAAGATAATGAATTTTCACTATTTCCAAAAGTTCAGGTTTCACTGAAAATCGGAACGAAGTCATATTACTATGCGCATTTTGCTTTATTTGATCGATATATTTCAAGAAATATTGAAAAAAGAAAAAATTGAAGACATTTTGAAAAGGTTCTGGTCATCAAAAAAAATGAATTTTTAATACTCTTTATCAACAGTTCAGGTCGATTGAGGAGTATACAATTAAGGAAATCTAATACACAATTTAGGCATTGTATTGTAAGGCGCGAATAAGACCACTCTAGATAAGGCAATAAGGCAGTTTAAACTTTAAAAATTTAAAAGCCAAAACATATCTTATCATAACAGCAACTAACTAAACCATCATGCCGATCAACTCACTCACTTTTGTTTGATGTGTTGTTTCCCAACTTTCGCCCGATTGAAAGTCTGTACACAATGCAAAGTGCATCTGAATTTTGTTAAAATTAAACAGGCTTTTCTTAAAAAAAACTACGAATTTTAATTCAGTGAACATTGATGCTAAAACAGGAGATATCAATGTATGAGAGTATGAATGTTGAAAATTGTTGTGACAAATGAAACATACCGCCTTCAAAATTATCTCTGATTAGACTTCTGTAATGTCTTTGAGAAGGTAGTAGAGGAAAGTATCCAAACCAGGGCCCCCATTTTGTTTTCGGATATTTTTAAGTTCAAATTTATGCACAATTAAATTAAAATATATGCAATGCATACCTTATTTAGTTATACAAATGTTATAAATTACTTATTGGCCAAGTAGTTTAATAACAAAATAATTTTTTCGTAAACATTGCACTTTGTGGAGTTGTTCAAAATGTTTCTTAATGTGATCCCCTCGCAAACGTAAGAAATGGGTAAAAATAAGTTAAATTACTGCAAATAGGCTGAACTCAGTATACTTTCACAAAAATACAAGAATAATATCATATGGAGGCATTATTTTAATAGTGGTGCAACTTCACTGACACTAGTTTCGAGATATTGAGCTTTAAAATTAAATGATTACAAAAAAATTCGGAATGGAGTTAGGCAAACAATTGTGTGTTTTCTTCTCGAATAAGATATTTACTTGTTTGTCTGAAGATGATATGAATAAGCATACTGTGCGCTTCGTAGAATATTGAGGGTGTAAAAGAGTTATATCCTCGTAAAAATGAGGTTGTTGAGCCAAATCGGTAGATATCGTTCTAAGAAAAGTAGGAAATGAAGACAATATCGATTTATTGAAACATTAAAATTAATTTAATGTTACTGTTGAGACACATTCAATTTTCTTCATCTTCTTGTAATCGCGGGGTACTAACTGCAGATCAGTGAAATAAGGGTAATTAATGCTTGAAATGAATGGAAACAGATCAAGCATATCATGTTTTTTCTCATTATTCTTTCTTTGCCGTGAGTAAGCTGCATAGTTATCTTTTTGAAAATCTTAGTTCTTCCACATCCACTGGAGGTATGAAAGTTTGCTATGTAGAAACCAATGTCTTGATTTAAGGTTTTCTTGCACATATTTATGAAAGACTCCTGTTTGACAAATCTAATCCATCTAATTTTTAGCCAGTTACAGATACCATTTTCTTAATTTTTCTTCCTTCTTGTTACAGACTTTAGAATATCTTTTAACATACAGACCATTAAGTTTAATTTTTGTGTCCTATTAACAAATCTGTATCAAGCTCTTTATCATCATATCGGTGTCGACATTATAAATATCTCAAAACTACTCATCACGACACTTGTAGATAACCACGTGGCATACCACTGGAGTTATTCCCCTATCAAAATAAATAGATTGCAATCTTCTGTAATTAACTTTTATTGTGATGCGCTGTGTCGTCCACAGAAAGAACCTGGGAGTTATATCACTTTCAGAATAAATATATAACACTTGCGCGGACCTGAAAATGGAGTTAATTAAATTTTTCAAAAAAGTGAAGTTGTACCACTATTTTTTTTTAAAAAAAAACGCCTTCATATACATACAAATTGTCTTATATGTCTTGTGCGACAAGTGCGACAAAAATCACTTATAAGCATCTTTTTCCACCCCCGCACATTCTATATGATCCCAGAGTGAACTCATTAGGCACATCACCCATAGTTTTTCTACAGTCCTCTGAAAATATTATACTGCAAAACATGCACTCTGCATCTTCTTAACCTGGCAAGAAAGATATCCCTGGTAGAACTTCCCATTTGGAAGAACCAGAGAACATGTCATTTGATTCCTCGCCGAAAGCGAAATCCTCCTTTTACTTTTTAGTTTAACTTAAGAATTCTCTTAAATCTCTCTTTCATTTTCTTACTTCTCTGGAATTAAATTATGAAGTTGTCTCTTGATCGCTTTCTTCTTCCTGCTCTCTCTCGAACTGATAGGTTTCAGAGTAGGCTATTCCTTTTTATTAGTCTCCTAAGGTATAACAATTGCCAAAAACCTTAATTTTTTTAATTTTACAAGAAGAAAATTGAGGTCTTGCGTTAGGAACTTAGGGGGGCTCGAGTTAGGTACCAGCGAGTTTATATTCCAAATGCCATTAACAGTTTTACAAGGCAAGTAAAATAATTACATGACCTTTACATCAATAGCTTCTAATGTCCCTTTCAAAATAATGTAATGGTTAGAAGACTTTCCGATGAAGTATAGAAATTGCAACTGAGAATAAACACTTGAGAAAACTTTACTTTCCACTATTTGCATTATTGGCCGACTCTACGGCAACAAGTGAAGATGAAGGCACTGTCAGTTGACAGGACTACTTATTTGCCAAGAAATACAATTGTAATGCGTTTCAAATGGGCAACAGCACTCTACAGAGTATGTAAATCAAGGGGCTCCCACTAGGAACCGAGTTGGATACTTTCCTCTAACAATTTGGTCATCATTTCAACGGTTGATAATGGTATTAATTGAACAAAAAACAAACACTCCTACTGAATACAAGTATAAACGTTTTTGAAATTCCTCTACGGTAATTGTTAAGTGTAGACTATTAATGAAGATTTTCCTAACTATTGAATGATTTAATATCAGTGTAAATATATCTATTTTATTTTGCTGTTTAAAAGTAAATAATTCTGAAAAATGAAAAAGTACTAGTTCAATGTGAGGTCGCCGATTCTGTAAACTGTTTTAAAAGTATTTTCATCTGTTGAAAATTTCTTTCACACTTCATTTCTTTCATACTAGGCTTTGTTCAGACATGTTTATTCATACGACCCACGATCTTGGCTGTCCGGGTGACGCCGCCGGATATGTTAAACTCCCGTTCAAAAATTTCCAAAACTCAATGACATTGTATGTTACGGGATATGAACAGGAAAGACGTTTACAGGAAAGTATGTTACAGGAACGTAGAAATTTTGCAATTTCAAAAATATAATCGCCGTAAAAAATTTCTTGCAGGTATGGATGATGCAAATTGCTAGAATTTAGTACAGCTACGTTTTTTACGTTTTTTTGCTAATATGAACAAAAATTCACATACAATTTCATTTTTAAACTGTTCTTATGCGTTATTCTTTAATGGTAATATAAGATTATACTCAATTAGTTCCGAAAATTCTGTCGTAAAATCTTCTACAACTACATTTGTTTCTTCCCCGGATTTACTTAACACTTTCATATTTTTCTTCCTTAATTTTTGAAGAGATTAAACCTCCACAAATTTAATCTAATTTGTGTTCACTTATACTTCTTCAATTGCTCTATTAATCGTTTTGTGGGCGAACCTATATAAACATTAAAAGATTATTGTTTTGTGTGTTTATGTGAATAAGGTAAGAATGAGTTGTTTCCCAATTTCCACAATTTGACTGCTTTTTTTTATTTCTGTGTTAATTTTTCTTTCTGAACTAATATATTCATTTCTTTGGTAAATAGTAAATAATTTACACGTTTCTGGAGTGTTTTTATATTTCTGCACTGCAAGTCTTTGCATAGAAAGTATTCTTTCAAACCAACTTTTGAGTGCTTATTGCGGCTCGGACTATTATCCAAGGAGTGTATTAGACCAAATATTCTTAAAATTGTTTTAAGAGATTATTTTCGAAGTTTCGTCGTTTTCTTCCTAGACATCTTGTATGTACATGTGTATAGTATGTATATGTAAAGGTTGATAACGCAACAAAACTACCCTAAATCAATTGAAATTATGTGCTCCCAAAGGACAGTGATATTTTTCAAATGTTATGTTCAGTTCATCATTTTAGCTGGCCAGCGTTATTGGGTTCTTCACAGTCGGGGGAACGAACGGGGGCAGACGTTTTGAAAAAACTCACGTTTTCAGTATCAGAGTTCTCGGTATCATGTATTTCCGTCAAAATTCTCTCAAATTTGAAAAAAATACCTATTTTTACAACAATCAATTTTGAATTAACATATAATCTATATAACTGAAGCTTACGAATGTCACGTTAGAAATCCTTTTATTTTTATCGTCTTCATGTGCTTTCGTAAACAAATGAATAATTTCCAGTATCTTTGTAAGACGATAGATTCTCACAGCGTTAGTTACACAACGCTTTAAATACCTAAAAGTATGAAAAACACTTGTGAACACCGAATTTGCGAGAAATTATGGCAACGAAGTTGTACGATGCTGCTATTAGCTAGTGTACTTTCATTTCACGAGTGCGCATGATTTGAGCGCCCAGAATAATTTCTGAACATTGGCTTTGGTGTTCTCAAACGAAAACTATATCGTCAACAACGCTTTCGTCTGATTGGGGTTCTTCACCTGCGTGCCATCTGCGCAACGGGAAAGGGTATGAAAGTAATTGCGGATATTCAAGCAATTGCGGCGCTCGCAGCGACGTGGTGGTCCCTTCGCCGTCCGTCGGACCTCTCGCCGCGGCAGTTCGCCCTTAAACGGGAAATGAGGCTCATTCGCTCTCGTCTGAAAGTTAATTGCTTTCAGGTCAAGAAGGCTCGCATGTAGGGCAATGTGTGGGTTCATTGTTCGCGTCAGAATGCACTTAACCGCGCGCTGCCGCTCGCCGCCACCACCGCGCGCAGTGCGGGTCGCCGGACTCGCCGCAGCGCCGAGCTGCGAGTCGTTCCGCTTTAGAGCGCCGCCCCCGGCCCCGCCCCCGCCCGCGCCCGCGCCCGCGCCCCCGCCCAACGCCGCCTCCGCCCGCTCCGCCTCCGCCGCTGCGGCAGGTGGAGGCAGGAAAGAGATGAACTCCAAGTCCTCAGCACGGGTGTCACGTCCGCGTTATCGATTCGACCCGAGTCGAGAGGTTCAGTCGTCCGCCGTGGCGCTCGCTACTCCGTTCGGCCGTGCGGGGACTGCGGGGGCGGAGGGGACGGAAGGGACGATGTGACGCGGGGGCGGGGGCGGAGAGGGGTAGAAGGAGAGGACGGAACAGGGAGGCGCGAGAAGAGTGCGACGTGGCGACTGGGGTGGAAACTGCGGCGATGGCGTGCACTGCGAGAGTAGTGGAGATGGCGGGGATGCCGGCAAAGGGGTCGGCGGGAGCGAGAGGAAAAGGAACGCAAGCGGAAGTATTGACTTTCTCGATACACGTTTCGAATGGACATATGTGATAAGGTAATGATAGCAGAGTTATGATTTGCAATTTGAGGAGCTGGTGTAGATGTGTAATGATTGCGACGAACTGCCATTAATCGCTATTCTATTCCAAGAATTCTTGAACGTATTTCTTTGTATATATTGGATAGATATCTTTGTTGATAAGAGCAACAAACGAGATCGTACCGTGGCTTTGCTAGCAGAGATAAACTAAGTGTTGCGGAAGGCGACATTTGGTAAACAGAGACAGGTACATTGTAGAGAAGCGCGTTTATGAAGGAGTGGGAGGGAAGGCGATGTGGCGGGGCTGCCGGGGGAGGACGTGGGAGGAGGCGGGGGCGGAGTCGGCCCAGGGACAAAGCGGGAGAGGGGGTGACCCGAGAGAGAGTGAACGCGGGAGAAGCGAAGGGACGGAGGGAGGCGCGCCGCCAGGGACGACAAAGAAGACGATAGCGGCAGAACGCACGCGGCGAGCGGGCGCCTTTTTCGTCGTGCTGCTTCGCTCCCCGCTCTGTCTCCGCACCGCCGCACCGGTCCCGCGTGGTCCCGCGTCGTCCCCGCGCCGTCCCCGCGCCGTCCCCGCCCCGTCCCCTTCCAACGCCGTCGTGTCGGTCGCGCAGGCTCCATCCGGCCTACGCGTCCGCTTATTTTTGGCGGAGGCTGTCCCCGGCTCGGCCCTTCTCCGCAGCCTCTCCGCCGCCATTTCTCGGAGAAAAGCGCGACGGGATAAAATGCCGCCATTGCGAAGTTCCGCTGTTTATACGCTTTTCCTTTACTTCGAGTGGCCTCTATGTGGGCTCCTGCGAAGTGAGTTTGCTGAATGCTCACGAAATGAAATGCTTCGTGAAGCTGCCGCATTTTTCTTAACCTTTCTCTTCTTCCTCTACCAAAGAAGTTTTAAAGTTTCGTGAAGGCGAAGCATCGCATGAGTGAAAATCTGACTTTAACATCAGTGAAAAATATATATGCATGTGCCACCTTTTAACTTAGGCTTACTGTTCTCAAATGGATATTTCGGATTGAAATGAAAATGAAGAAAATTTAGAAAATGGAACGATATCTTTTCTGAATTATACAAAAGAATGCTTTCTATTTGAACACAAAATACTTGTCAACAGTTGTCATTAAATTTTCAAACAAAATACAATACAAAATATAATTAACTTCCATTCAAAATTTAGAAGGTTATCAGAAATAATATATTTTAAATAATTTTCTGTTAAACTTAATTTTTTCTTTGAAAATCATTGATATCTCTGGGATATCAATGAAATTTGTAACAAAATTTAATTTTTTATCGAACAATTGCTTAAATAATAGTTATTTATAATAAGAGTTGACAAGTGACGTTTTATTTTCTGAGTAGAAAAGGTTGCGACTCGAAACCGATAGGACGAGTTGCGCAATCCTAGTACCAAAATAAAATAACTTTTATTGTATGAGCCATACCTTACTTTTTAGACAGTCTTACAGATTTTCAATTTTTTAATTTAAAAAGTAAATAAATCAGTTAATAATACATTAAGGCCAGCAGTAGCTGATGCGGTCAGAGGAAAGTATTTGTTTGCTTTGTCGCATTCACAGACTTATCTGATTATTTGAGCGTCGTCTAACTTTTAGCACTAATTGAACTTTTAGCACGCTGCAGGTCCTGAAACAACTGTTTTGACTAAAAGATGTCTCAAAAATATTCTCGAGATTACTAATGAAATAATGAAGGAGAACAGAATGACACTGCCTTATTTATTTACTACCTTATTTGTCCTACCTTATATATTTTATATTCTTTTTGAATCTGAATTAACTCGATATTGCATTTTCTCTTCCCTCTATTCTCGTTCCATTATTTTTACGGCGATGAAAAAATAGTTTATTTCACATTTCTTATTGCTTCTTGTTTCTAATCATGAAGAGTTTAGAAAGAAACGATATGCGTTAATTGTTTGTAAGTCTTTTAGAAATTCTGGTGAAGATAGTGAATAGCAGCAATAGATACACGAGTATATAAGTCACGTGAGTTTCACAACCAGTATTTTAAGTTATCAGCTCGTTTAAAGCCACTTTACGAACATTTAGTTCCCCACTGACCGCAACGGGAGAGAATCGAACGTCAAAAAAGCATGAGACTACCTTATTACCCCCGATACGAGACAGGGCTACTCTTTTCTTATTTCCCGCATGAAATCTCCGCTCGTCCGCGCAGCGGCGGCGCGCGTTTCGCGGTTCGTTAGGGCGCACCTGTTCCCCCGGTGGCTCCATTAGCCCCCGCGCGAATCCGCGTTCCGAGAGGCGAGACCTCGCGCCCCGCGCCATCGCGATCGCGCCAGCGCCGAGGAGGCGTTGCCGGCGGAGGCGGGGGAAGGGCCGCGTATGGTTTCACCCGTGCACGCCGGTAATTTGCTGGCGCTTGAGGGCGGCGTGGCGTGGAGCGGCACGGCGCGGCGCGGTGCCGCGTCGAGCGCCGCATTCTGGAGCGATCTCGCGATATCTGGCGTTCCGATCGCCAGCTCCTGCGGTGGCGTGGGAGATGGAGGTGGAGGAGGATGTGGGAACGGCCGTTGGCGAGGATACAATGACGACGGCGGTGGTGATAGTGTTGGAGAGGAAATGTGGTGAAGAGGTGATGACAGATAAACCGATGTCACAATGCTTTTGGAGTTGAAGTGTAGGCCGAACGTTATCATTGGTGACGTTTGTGATGGATGTGGTCGTGCTGCATGGGATGAAAATGCCAGTGAGCGAGGACCCAAGGACCATTGTGATGGTATTGGAGAGAAACAGGAGAGGAGATGGCTTATGGTATTGAAGCGGGCAGTGACGGTATTAACGTTTAGAAGTGGCGATGGAGACGGTTACGTCTGCAGCAAAGGTGCTGCCGGAGATAATGGCGGCCGAGCTCCGATGTTCGAGGCGGAGGCGTTCGATGGAGGCGGAGCGAGTCTTGCATCGCAGGAAGCAATTTATTCTCACCTCGTAAGGAATAAATCGTGGCGTTGGCTATCGTGTTTGCGATTGTATTAAATGTTTCCGCCTGGCGTTCGGGTGTCGATTGTTGCGGGTCGGTCTCGCGGCGCGCTCTCTCACGGGCCGTTGCGCCGCAACGCCGGCGTCGCGGCGCCGGCACTCGGACCTCGACGCTACATGAAAGAGTGGGAGGTGAAAGAATAATGCTGAATGTGGTTACTTCAATTTCCTAAAGTGGGCGTTTCAAATACAACAAATCTGAGATCACAGTGTGAGAAAACAAGACTTCAGAATGTAAGTATTCTTGGTGACAAAAACTAGACCGACAATTGTGTACTAAGAAAATTATTTCTTCACGTAATACGGAAAGGATAAAAATCCACGTTCGTTGAAAAAGAAGATCTGTATGTAAGTTTTTTCTTTTTTATCTAAAAGCAAAGATTTTAAACACTGCACCTTGTAAAAACTACCTTAATACCAGATTCTTCTGAACAGCTTAAAAAGTATGGTTCTAATGAATTTAAACAAATATTAAATAACTTTCGAATTATCTCTGCTATGTGTTCCCTTGAAGATGTACTTTCAAGATTTAAAAATGTTCAAGGATACGCGGCAGTTTCATGACTTAAAATGTCTGTTGTTCTCGAGAAAAAAATAGAGAAACAATGGTCTAGCTCCAAGAATAAGAACAATCGTATCCCAAAAAAGTCCTTCACTGAGCGTGACACTCTGGAAACACCATTGTCTAGGCGAGCGCCTTACCCCGAAACGCTTATCTACTCTCGCTAATGGAACCCAGAATAGCGCCCTCTACCTGGCGGAGGCCGCCGACCGCCGCGTGCACCGGGCGGAAAGGCCGTCATGGCGCCTGGCAGAGTCGGCGGCGGGGGCGGGGGCGGCGGGCGGCGGCGCGTGTCGCGCGGGGGCGGGCCCGGCCGCCGGGTCACGCAATAAAATGGCAGCGACTCCAAGTCGGGTGGCGGCGGCGGCGGCTGGGGCGAGCGGAGGGGGCTCGACCACCGCCGCCGCGCGACACGCAGGCGACACTCGCGTAGGCTCCACCCTTTGGGCCCGCGCAGCCAACCAAGGGTAGCAGCGGCGCGGGTGGGGGGTCGCCCGGGCAGGTGACATTGCGGCGGCGGCGGCGGCGGTGGTGGCGGCGGTCGCGTTGTCACTGCGTCGCCGCGCGCGCGTCGTTGTCGTTGCCCCCGCCGCGCCGCCGCCGCCGCTGCGCTGTCGCCCTGCGCCGCCGTCCGCCCCGCGCGGTCGCGGCGCTCGCCGGGCTGCGGGCTGCAGGCGCGCACGCGCCGCCGCCGCCGCTGCCAGAGACGTCGCCCGCGCCGCGTCGCTCGTGTCGCCTGCCGCCCCGTGTCGCCCCGCGTCGAACAGCCCGAGCTGCTTGTGCGGCTGCGCCCGGGTCCCCGAGCGCGGTCCGCTTGGCTCTCAGCTCCAGATGAGGCTTCGTGATCGGAGTGTCTTTCTCGGGTTAGGTACTCACGAGGCGGATTTCTGATTATTGAATATAGTATTCTTTCATAATATTTGGTGTTATTTTTAATTATTTTAAAACAGCAATTATGTGATTCCTTCTTATCTTATATCATGCCATTTCAAATGGAAATACGTTGCATTCCAGGAATGAAACAACTAAAAATATCAAAAAATTAAAAATAATATGCCTGAGGAAGACAGATTCCATAACGTCATTATGCATTGTGTAATAAATATTTGATATGCACGGTCCGCACGCGCTCTTTTTTAACTCTTCCTTGTCCTATCCTCACCCCTTACACTTGCATGCAGTACATTACTTCGCACATCAGGAGACCAATCGGAAGCAGAGGGCATGTGCAGGGTGAGGCAGTACTTCACTGGTGGGAGATATCTACATGGAGAAAAAGCCCGCAAACCGACGTAAGTCGGTGCTGGATCTCACCATTCAGCGACGAAAGAACTCCACTTCCCGTGATAAAACATGCACTACACTTAGGGAAGAAGTTATCAAAACACGTGACGCGCCCTGTAACACGAAATTATCAGTCAATCTATGCTTTTCAACCGCACCTAGATTGCATGCTTATAATGTACGTGTGAGATGATGTGACACATGTAGCGATTGTGGAAAGAGGAAGGAAAATAGGAGAATCTCGCAAAAATCTCCTCACGAATTCCCTTTGCCCCCCCCCCACAAATTGCATGCGGATCGACAGGGATTTGACCGGGAGAGGTGGTCAGGACATCAAGTGATGTCACTGTAGTGCTTCTGAGCGGGAGATCCTGTGGTTCGAGTCCCGACGGTGGCAGGATTTTCTACACTAGCCAGATAGATAGGTCGAGTTTGTCGCTGTCTGAAGGAGAATTCTAGCGACCGACTGCTCTCATCTGTAGTTTCCAGTGGTTTCTCCGATAAATACCCGCCAAATGCCGGAGCAATACCCTACCAAAAGGGTCACGGACCGCCCGCCATTCATTGTCCTATCCTACCCCTTACACACACACACACACCTTACATGCTCTACACTACCACATATGCCCGCAGACCGGTCCTGGAGCTGAGAGCTTGTCCCGGCTGGGGCGGTGCTCCGCTGGTGGACGATACTTGGTTGAGGAAAACCTGGCTAGCCTACGATAGCTCAGCGCCGGATCTCAACATTCAGCGGGGCAAGATTACCGCCACATTCTGAGAAAAACAACAACAAACATGTACTACACGTACGGGACGAACGACTTTAGCTGTTGACGCCCGGAATAACTTATAATCAATCGTCCGTGATTTGGATTCCGGGAGGTGGACGGCGAGCGATGTGAGCGCCGCTGGTCGCCCCGAGGCGAGGGACCCAGCAGCGGCGCGGCGTCGCGAGTCGCACGCAGCCGCCGCCGCCGCCGCCGCCGCCGCCGCCGCCGCCGCCGCCGCCGCCGCCGCGGCGCGGGCGGGCGAGGGCGCGGGCGCGGGCGCGCGTGGGAGCCCTGGATCGATGGCGCGCCTTGGCTGTGTCGTTCCGGCGTCGTCGCTTTAAGAGCTTCTTGCGCGCCAGCGGCGGAGCTGACGGCGGAAGGGAATGGAATACACAAAGAAAGATGCGAGGGAGCATGTAGCCGTACGTTTATGACGATATACTGCTTTTTACAGTTATGTGCTTAATGCAGAGACAGTTGTGGGGAATTACACTAAACCATGTTTTCGAACCAACTATTAGCTTTTATTCTGCCTGAACTAAAAAAAGTCCTTTCTTGTAATTTGACTCAAAAGTAACATATATATATATATATATATATATATATATATATATATATATATATATATATATATAATGCTAATAGATACGATATTTAATTTTTTGTGCAAAATGAGTTTGGAAGGTGCACCTTCATACTTCTGGTTGAAATGTATAGTTCTCTAATGCAACTGTACTGACATTTTTAGATGTTGAGGGTTTATATGACTTATTGATGATTTTCATATTTGATAAGTTCAAATAGTTCTTAGAAAAGAAAATAAGTTCCACGATATCATTTATAACAATATATTGTAATATTGACGCACTAGAGACTTTATATACATTGAGTATATCATGTAAGAAAGGAATAAATATCTGTGATTGAGTGATAGAGATCTTTTTGTGTTGACTGTAGGTAACACAATGGTTCTGTACATTCTTTTGAATATTTAATACAAAACCTTTTCTTCTATTTTCATTAATGAGTGCAGGTGGCGTGGAGCATCAGTACCGAGACTCAGTAATTCGAATCATTTGCCTCCTACGTTGTTCCATAACCATACCTTATAACTGCCAGTCAAAGCGGTATTTATGTAAACAGGTGTAGGGGCGTGTACGTCTTTCATTAAAAGAAACCTAACCTGCAAGAAATAAACGTCAGGAAGCCGAAACAGTTTGTATCTGAAATTTTAACGTGTTTAAAAACAACAAACAACGTCAACCATCGTAAGGGCGTAACAGCAGGGAGCGACCGATTGTCCATCAGCGCGCGGAGGCCAAGCGGCGGGCGGCGGCGGGGCCTGTAATTTGGCGCGGACGCGTCAAAACGGCGTTGTGCTCTGGGGGCGGGGGCGGGGGCGGGGCGTAGGTGGGAGCAGGCGGGGGTGGGCGGAAGGCGACGCCGGAAGCGACCCGTTATCCGAGGCCGAACAGCCGGCCTTCGCGCCCCGGGCCGCTTCCGCGTCGGGCGCATCTGGCGCTCGCGCACCCGCCTCCGCCTCCATCTCCACCTCCTCCACTGCCTCTGCCTCACCACTTCCTCCACTGCCTCTGCCTCCTCCATTGCCTGTGCCTCCGCCTCTGCTTCCACCTCCGCCTCCTCCACTGCCTCTGCCTTCGCCTTTGCCTCCAACTCCCGCCTTCTCCGCTCCTTCCGCCTCCGCTCGGCCTCCTTCCAGCGTACTGCATTGACCTCTTCTACTGCCCGCTTCTTTCCCCCATTGCTCTGTATTCTATTTCATAACGATTTTAAGACTACATGCAAATATGATTTTATCGTATGTCACGAGCAAAAAAGAGGAGGGAAAATTTTCAGACTACTCCCAGTCATCAATTGTCGTCCTTTTCCGTCAAGCCCGTATCTAAGCTTCCTCTTTTCAAATCCATTCTTAGTTCGACAATTTTTCAGGCTTTGCCTGTCTGGGGAGGGGCTGCGCCTTCCAATATCCGTTATCTACAAATATGTCAAAAAGCAGATTACTTATAGCAGATACTGCATTAGTACATTCGCAATGACTATCATAGAGATATTGGAATAAACCCAAGTGTTTTACACGTTCTAGACACCTTTCTTTCTCTCACATCTCTCGTCAGTTATATCTAAGATTCCTTTGGGAATTGACAATTGTGATCGTGTGTGATATGAAATACGCTTCCCACTTCATCATTGTTAAATTTTAGTAATACTTTTCTGATATATCCACTTAACGCAACGAAAAACAGGAACCAAAAACCAATAATATAAGGATTAAGGATTTTACAGACCGCAGACTGTTAAGAATAATCGAAACAAATGAGTTGAATCTAAAAATGGCGAATGAGTAATCTTACTCCAAGAAATGTATTCTTATATGTTGTTAATTTCTTATAAGATGATGATCTTGTAAAAATATTAAGGCTGCGCACAAGTGAAGGCAATTTTGGCCGAAATTTCGATCGGCCGACGTCGGATATTTGCGTTTGATAAGCCCGATTTGTTCAAATACGTTCTAATAAATGGAAATGGGCATATTAAACCCGAACGACCTCGAAACATCGACTGCCGGACGATTATCTGTTTCTTTTGATTCTGTTGGATCCATTCGCCGGAAATCAGAGGGTCAAGGCCGCCTGTAATACCAAGACTATCTGCAATACGCGCTTCTTGCAACTGTTTCAAACAATAAATGACGGGATTATGGGACGATTGCGCGTGTTATTTTGGGATAAATAAGTCGGGCGATTTCACTCGCAGGTCGTTCGCTACCGGACGCTACCTATATTTCGCCTACGCTGTGACCGTAGCCTAAGAACGACACACGACCGATATTACAGGTATCGGCCGATATCAATAATTTAAGTTGGTTGGGTGTAAGTCTCGGCTAATGGTTTACTAATTTCACTGCATCTGTAATTTGCTCTCTATCGCTCTAATCGGAACCCGCCGGCAAACGGCTACTGCGGCAGAAGCAGTGCGACGGGGGTCTGGCCTAGCCGTCCTTTGCCTCCGTTTTTGTTTTAAAATTGAGTGATAAAAGCAAATACTACTCGCCTACTTTTCATCAGAGGTATTGTACTGGAAGAAAGGTGATCAAGACCCAAGAGTCTGTTAACATGTCCCCCCCCCCTCATTGGCCGGTTTTGTCGTTGTGTATATTTTCTACATTTTCTGGGAAACACTTGATTGGGAATCAGAGTTCACTTGGTTCAGATTTGTACAAATTCTTATTAAGTAACGATCAGTAGATGTACAATCAGAATTGGACCTGTCTCTTCAGATGGAGGGTTTTGTTTATACTTGGCGCGTCGGCCCGTGAACAGGCCATGGCCAACTAGCAGCGTCCTGGCCTCGCGGCCATGGGTTAAGGGGGAGCATGTGGTTAGCACAAAGACATCCCCATGCATATTCTTGTCTTCTCAACCTGAGAAGTGAATTTTCTCATCGTTACGCAGCAACATATGTAGGAACATTGCAAGGAAAACGCACGCTATAATCTCAGATGGGGTCAGATGGAGGGTATTCATGTTAAAACTACTTAAGTTCGAATTTTGACCGTGGTCCTTTTTGTAAGGTCTTATGGATTCTTATTTAAAAAAATTTATCTCGACCCGTCGTTTCGTATTTGTCAATAACGTACCAGTTATCTTCACATTTTCTGTCCACCGCTTAACTCATATGGTACCTGATACTTTGTAATTATGTCATTCATTCTTGAATATGCTCTCACTTTTATGACTGGAACTGTTGCGCTTTCTTCATCAGATATTGCATTTACACACCTCATATCCTATGTCCCTTTGTTTATAATTGCTGTGTTCCTTGTAATTATTTTTGTTTAATTTTACATTCTCTGTTTTTTACGTTGACAATAATTTTAAAAAATGTTAAAACTTACCGTTCATAACTACAATTCCTTTGGAAATTTAGCTGATGCATCTATCAATGCATCTACAAATGGCAAACATGATGAGATTAATACTACTAAAGTACTAGTAATATAACTTTTAAGCAAGGTTACTGTCATTGCTAGGAAACGTTAATCAGAATTCTTGTCTTCGTACGAAACCATTCTTGCATATAGTAAAAGACAATCATTGTCTCGAATGTGATTATCTCTGTAACCTCGCCAACGCATATCTATATTTTAATTGTACATTTTCTCTACTTATTCAGCTCTTCATCGATCTCTGAATTTAATTCTGGATTTGCACGTGGTACACAGGATCTGCTCTTTATTTTGTAAAGCAATATCTTATCATTTGACCATTTACGGACAATTGTACAGAATTAGAAAGGAAGATGGCATGAGGATAATACGTTCAATAAAAATAAAATGTTATCGTCCTCAACATAACGTATGCATACCTAATTCAAAGAGATCCTACGAGTGATGTTAGTCATTGATTAATTCTGATACTATTGCATCGCAGTACCAGTTCCTGTATTACAAGGAGGAAGTCCGTCCTCAGAACAATATCTGGTCAAGAACGACAGTATTACTTTCTGCAAGAGAATCTTATTCCATTTTTGCTACGAGATGTCACTTAAAGATTATTTTACATTCCGTAAATGTACACATGACGTAGTACTTTGCTTTCAGTCCTGCTGCCTGGCGGAGAATTCTACGGCTGAATGATCGATGGTTTTTCCATGGTATCTACGAACAAACGAATGTCGGAGCAGTACCTTAACAAACGGGCCACGAATCGCGCGCTATCTTTTCTTCCTTTTCCTTGACCTTTCTTCACCCCTTACTTACATATACACTTACATTCACTACACTATCAGACATATCTCGAGACCAGTCGGGTGCTTAGAGCGTGTTCTGACTGAGACAGTATTCTTCAGATGAAAGAAACCTGGATAGGGAACATTCGGCTGCCGCTGCAAGCTGACGTGTAGTTCGGCGCCGTATCTCAAACAGCCATCAAACCACCAGGAAGGATCACCGACACATCTAGCGATAAAACATGCATTACACTTACGGGTCTAATGACCTTAACAGTTGACTCGCCACGAAATACCAATCAATCTTCCATCGAGATCGCTTGTACCAAAGATGTAGGGCAAACTCGTGACTTCCGCGTTCGATTCCACCTCATTTGACCCCATCGGTCTAAGTTATCTCCAATACAATGCTTTGAGTTCAATTGTTGCCTCTTGACATTCGCAAATGTACTCATTATCGCTTCTCGACAAATGTATTTTTTAATACAATCGTATTCGTTGTTTACGGAAGCCATTTCGTAATTCTTACCATATTATGCTTTTGCTTCATGACTAAAGATGTTCTGAGTAGGTTGAACATAAAAACTACTCCAGGTTGCATCCAGCTTCCTAAGAAGTGGATCAATCGACTGTCGCTGCCTCTTGTTCAAAATACGTTCCAAATAAAGCAATATTTTGCACTTTTGAATGACTTGGGAGTTTCATTATTATTGTTAATATTACGATTATTATAATTACTATTATTATTATTATTATTATTATTATTGTTATTATTACGTTTATTATTATTTTTCCATTACATCACGACTGAAGATGTTATGAGTCGGCTGAATATACAATCTACTCCAGGTTGCAACCAACTACCTAAGGAGAAGATCCGGTGACTATCAGTGCCTCTACAATACTTTACGCAGAATGTGGGCTGTTCCAAATAAAGCTATTTCTTGCACTTCCCAGTCTTTTGAATTACCAGGGAGTTTAGACAGGTTCTTACTCAAATTTTGCGGAACAAATCCCAGAGCTCCGATAACTATCGGGACGACCTGTGCTTTTACGCCCCACATTCGGCTGATCTCGATTTCCAAACTCTTGTATTTAAGACGTTTCTCTGCCTCCTTGGTAACGACGTTTTGATCGCAAGGTACAGCAACATCGATAAGTAAACACGATTTTTTCGCCAAATCCCGGATAACTATATCCGGTTTGTTTGCCGCTATCGTGCGATCAGTTTGAATTTGTTGGTCGTACAATATCGTACACAATCCAACAGACGTCACCGGTTTTGGTGAGTGTTCGTACCACTTGGGGTATGTGTTCGGAACTTCGAGGGCGGTACAGATCTGCCAGTGGAGGTAGCTACACACCCTGTCGTGTCTTTTCAGGTATTCGGTCTTTGCTAGGATTGGACAAGCTGAGACAATATGATCAATGGTTTCTACTTGCTCCTGGCAAATGCGGCATTTATCATCTTGGGAAATTTCGAGAACCGCTTTATCATAATGTGTTCTCAAGGCCTGATCTTGGGCAGCTATTACAAGTGCTTCCGATTCTGGCTTCATTCTTCCCCTTTTAAGTCACATAAATGATTGATCTTTATTGATCTGCACCTTGTCCATTCGTTTCAAATATTGTCCGTGGAGTGGTTTGTCTCTCCACGATTTCTCTAACATTTTTGTGTCTCAAATTTCATGTTAAGTAGCATCAGAAGTTCAGTGTCTCTATCATTCTGGGTGTCTTGCATAGTCTTGTTCGCAATGCTTCTTGCTACACTTACAATGCCTCTCTTTCCCATTCTTCGGTCAGATTTCATGACCTGCCTCATTAGAGGGTCATCTTGATAGCTGACTACATACTACCCCAACCCGACTATTGCGTTGTGCCAGGAGGCCTCAATTTGTCTGAGGCCTCTTCCTCCTTCCTTACGTGACACATAAAGTCTATGCATATCAGCTCGAGGGTGGGAAACATGATGCATTGTTAGCATTTATTATTATTATTATTATTATTATTATTATTATTATTATTATTATTATCTTGTGATTCTCAGCTGCTTGTGCTGGGTTCAATTTGCCCAATCCTGCCACGAATAGAAAAGAGCTCAGTCACTGAGGAGAGAGATTTCACTCTGACCCTCAAGACCAATACGGGAGCCTTATTTGTGCTAGTTCAAGAACTTGCGAACTATATGACATGTCTGCAGAATCACTGCTTTCTGTCCGTAGTTTAGGATTCGTTGAGGTAATCCCATTAGTTTTAGATTTTTCCTGAAATTTTTTGAGACTACACCTTCAGCCGGAATAACAAGTGGATATGTTTTTACACTCTGCAGTTTCCACATTTGTTTTATTTCCAGAGCAAGATCTTCATACTTAGTAATTTTCTCGGTCTCTGTTTTCTTTAGATTGTGTGTCAATGGTACGGCAATATCAACCAGTATAGCTTCTTTCTTATTCCTGTCAATCAAAACTATATCAGGTCTATTGAAAGCCACAGTTTTATCTGTAAATATGGGTCTGTCCCAATAAATGATGGTATTATTTGCTTCCATTACTGGTGCTGGGTTGTATTTATAATACGGTGGAGCTCCACTATTTAACATTCCATGCTTGAGAGCCAATTGTCGATGGACAATCTTAGCTAGTTGGTTGTGTCTGCCCAAGTAAGCGCTGTCGGCAAGTGCAGTGCAGCCGGCCATTATATGCTCTATTGTTTCACCACTGGTGCCGCATTTCCTGCATTTGTCAACAACGGGCATGTTCATGCAATGTTTTTCATAGTTTCTAGTTCGGCATACTCTATCTTGGATTGCCATTATAAATCCCTCTGTTTCTGGATATAAATAGCCGTCTGATAGCCATTGCAGCGACGATGGTGTTTCAACATGCGATTCATGAATAGCTTTGGGAAATTTGCCGTGCATTGCCTTTTGTTGCCATTCTTCTAGATCTCTTTGAATCGTCTCTTTTGGTGTTGATTCTGCTGCAGTTTCCGTTGACCCTGGGCGGGAGGCACTGAAGTTTAGCGGGGTATAACCATCATCTGCTTGTACAGCCATTTTCATTAATTCATCTTCACACGAGAGTAACTTTTGCTTCATTTTTCTTTCTTGCGTTCTGCAGAGATTTTCAATATTTAGTAGTCCCCTTCCTCCTTCTCTTCGGGGTAGATATAGTCTTTTAACAGATGAGTTGGTATGAAGACACCGGAATTTAGTAAGTAGCCTTCTTGTCAATCTATTTAACTCAGCAAGGTCTGCACTTGACCACTTAAGAATTCCGAAAGAATAGGAAAGTGTAGGAATTGCCCATGAGTTAATTGCTATGATTTGGTTTTTCCCGTTTAATTTAGTGTTCAAGATTTTTGTAACTCTTGATCTATACTTATCGGTCAGAGCTTTCTTCATACTAGTGTGGTCTATTCGGTAGCTTTGGGCGATGCCTAAATATTTGTAAACCTCGTCAGGGGGAAGTTCCTTAATGTCTCTAATTGGTTCATTGTAGCTTTCGATCTTGCCCTTTTTAATGTCTATTATGGCACATTTGTTTAGTCCAAAAGACATCTTCATATCTTCACTGAACCCTTTCACTATCTCAATTAGACTGTGTAGTTTGTCTCTGGTCTCTGCATAGAGTTTGAGGTCATCGACATACAACAAATGAGACAGGCGTAAGTTGTTTCTTTTGATTAATTTGTACCCAATTTTGCTGTTATTAAGCAATTGAGACATAGGGTTCATTGCTAGACAAAACCATAATGGTGACAGTGAATCTCCTTGGAACATACCGGTTTTAATATGGGCCACTCCTATGTTTTCCGAACTTATACATATGTTTGTTCTCCATTTCGCCATCATTGCACTAAGAGTACGTTTAATTTTTGGACATACACCGTATATATCAAGAACCTTTTGCAACCAACTGTGCGGGACAGAATCAAATGCCTTCTGGTAATCTATATAGCACATATGCAGATTGTGTCGTCTTTTGTGAACTTGTTCCAAGGTAACTGCGTCAATTGTCAGCTGATGCTTACAACCCATCGATCTTTTGATGCAACCCTTTTGCTCCTCTTCTAAGACGTGATAGTTCTCGCAGTGTTCGTATATCTTGCTGCTAATTAGCGATGTGAAGAGTTTGTAAACTGTCGATAGGCAGGTGATTGGTCGATGGCTTTGTGGTTGCATCATGTCACCATTTTTCCTTTGCAGATAGGTGTTTCCTTCCATAAGAAAATCAAGAATTGATGTTGGATTTTCTAGGGCTTTGGTGTAACAGTCAGCTAGTGACTTATTATTATTATTATTATTATTATTATTATTATGTTATTATTACGTTTATTATTATTACGATTATTATTATTATTATTATTATTATTATTATTATTATTATTATTATTATTATTATTATTATTTAGTTGAAGATGGAAGGTTGGGGCGAAGTTGACCATGCAGGATCAGTATACAAACTTCAGAAATATTTGGATTTTATTTTATTGAATCGACGTTTCGTGCAAAGTGCTTGCACCTTATCCAGAGCAACCAAAAATGAATTAAAATTGCTATTTCTAACTTTCCAAATTGAAACTTAACCTCATTCTCGTGGAAATAGGTGTCATCTTATCTTTAATTGGCGGAAAAACCCCATTTTATTTCATAGACTTTGTGTGGTGTTCGAGGTTCAAGAATGTTTAATGAGGTAATTAAACATGTCTCTATTATTATTATTATTATTATTATTATTATTATTATTATTTTATTTATTTATTTTAGGTCGCTTTTAAACTGCTCGGGTCATAAGCGACCACAGGAATACACAAGTACACTAGTCACATATTCAGATACATAAATTACATAGAAGCAATACATGCAATACATTACATACTTGACACAATAATGCAACCTCATATGAACCAGTTGTTAACTGTTTGAATCAATGTAAAGATCCATTGTATCCCTAGGAAATTAATACTCAATTTCAGAATCCATATTAGCTTATTAATTCAGTTTATGTTACTGGAAAGTACAATAAAATTTAAAGGAAAAATTTAAATTTAGATTACATAACTTTCATGTTTTTAAATAGATCCTTAAGTTACTATTAATTCCCAGTACAATGCTCTAATTTGTACTTCTGTGGGTTTAAGTGGTCATTTCATCTATCAATTTGCCCGTTGGACAGAATTATACATAGAGGTAATTAAATTCAGTACACAGAATAGCAAATGTCATTTACAATATGTCAAAGTACATATACATAGACTTACATATACATATATACCGATACATACATATAATAAACATATACATACATATACATTCACATTCAACACATACACACACACACACACACACATATATATATATATATATATATATATATATATATATATATATATATATATTCATATCCACAATTTAGTAAAGAAGCCCCTTACTTGGTATCCCATTCATTTCACTATGCGGTTCTATATTAGTTTGTCAAATTCCGTTACTTTTAAATATTTGATAATTTGATCACACTTCTCTATGGTATTAAGAAGGTCTAATAAATTGCCATTGATTTTCATTGCTGTTCTTTGACTGTTGGTTTCTGGGCATTCAAGTAGCAGATGTGGGGAAGAAATTCTAGCTCCACACTTAGGACATTGTTCTGGATCGGATTTTTTTATAAGATGTCCATGACTGGCTTTGAAATGACCTATTCTGAGTCTGGTGATAGTAACCTGATTATTCCTGTTAACCAATTTATGTGGAAATGGAGATTCATTTATTGATCTCCTAACGAGATGCAGTTTAGAGGTTATGTTCTTCCATTGTGTGTCCCAGTATTTAACTATTTGAGATTTAAAAAGCTTTTAAATCTCAAATAGTTTTAATGAACTAAAATAATGAACTATTATTATTATACTTTCACCAATAAAATTGAAAATGCATTTGTGACACATATATTTATGTGTCATTATGTCAATACAAAATATCTTGACGTAACCGTAGACGTAAGTCCGGAAACTTGAGATTTCACAAGCACCAAGCTTTTACGTTAAGTTTATGTCAGAATTCTATCGAAGACCAATCATAGAGCAGCATGAAAGAAACAAATGCACAACAAAATTCGCGAGTAGGAAATGAAAGGTCAATTTCAGATTGTGTTGAGGAAGTTAGCAGTTATGTCAATTCATTACTGTCAGTATTTTGCGAACGGTTTTGCTGCAAGCAGCGAATTCAAAGTAAGAATTTAGACCATTTTTCTTGTGACTTTAACTTGACATGGCGAATAAAATAATTACGTCCGACGAATTACTCGTGAATTTGGTGAAGAGAATCCTTGTTTGTAAAGTAAAGGAAATGCGAGCACTAATACTAGTCACATATACATATAAAGACAGATCTATAGGAAAATCAAAGAAAATGATAGAAAAATGATGAAAATATCTTTCCACTATGCTAAAAGCGAATCGATCGAGCTTCAATGCGTTGGAAGGTGAATGCATTGTGGTTTGTTTGCATTGTGAATGATATTTAAGCAGGGTGGTACAAAATAGTAAGTCTTTTGTTATTTGATATATTTACTTTAACAAATAATGTTTTAGGGATACTGTAAAACATGAGAGAGCGGAGCGGAATCTTTTCGGCTTCATGGAGACTAGTAAAGAAGTCATCGGTGCATTTTTTTATAAATCGCAGTAAGACTTGTCGAGATGGCAAGCGGCAAGATCCGCCCGATCTGCACGCCGCCACCAACCGACCTCTGCAAAGGCGTCGCCTGCAGAAGTGGAAAGGCAGCGCGGAGGGCGGAGTGCGGCGTGATGGGGAGGGCGCAGCGAGAACACGCCACGCCACGCTCTCTGCGCCGCTACCGCCTCCACCGCCACCGCCACCGCCGTCGCTACCACCGCCCCCGCCCCTGCTAATGCCACCCTCACCACCGCCAGCACCGCCACCGCCGTCACCACCGCCGTCACTACCACCACCACCGCCGTCACCGCCGCTGCCACAGCCACCGCCGCCGCCGCCGCCGCCGCCGCCGCCGCCGCCGCCGCCGCCGCCGCCGCCGCCGCCGCCATCTCCGCCACCACCACCGCTGCCGCCGCCGCCGCCATCTCCGCCTCCGCCGCCGCCGCCACCGCTGCCACAAACGCCGCCGCCGCCGGCACCGCCGCCGCGCAGCCTGCGCCACCCGCGCCCGGCACGCAGCGCGCGGCGCGTGATTGATCGTGGCGCGGGAGCGTGACGCCGCGGCGGCGGCGGCGGCACCGCCGCCACAGCCATCGCCGCCGCCCCCGTCAAGTGCTCCGTTGTTCAACCGCGCCGATCTCTGTTCCCCTCATCGGACGCCTTTGCCACTTCATCTTTTCGCCGTTACCCTCGAGGTGGAATTATCCACTTATGCGGCAATGTCGCCAGCGGTGCGGTTCCGTTTGGAAGGAATGACATGTGAGTGGAGAGGGAGGCGTTTCAGCCCAGGTGACATCATTCTAGGGATGACACCAATTGAAACTGGTAATTTACATTTGCATCATTTCGGTTTTTAATTGAAATCTAATGTCTTAAGTTTTACGATAGTTGATTTGATGATTGATTTCACCAAAGTTTTCACTAATAATTTAATGAGATTTTCTCAATTTTGGATGAGTATTCTTTAATTCGAATAGAGTTGATAATTATTTTTAGTGCGCCTTGTCACTCATTGATAAATTGGTAGTTTTGCAACTTTCGTCTACGTAATCTTTGACACAGCTAGATAGGAATCGCCTAAAATAAATATTATGTTGTAAAAGAATAAAACAATATTTTTTTGAAAATTAACTCAAATGATTGTACTATGCAAGGAATTTATGACATTTTCAATTTCACGAATACATTTGAGGGCGTGAGACAATTACCATTGCCCTTGGTGGCACCAACATTAGCAACACTAATGAACATCGCATTCAGAATATCTAATGTCATTCCCATGCTGTTGATTCGGCGTTTGATCTTCAGTTAGGGAGTTTTAACTCTCAAAATCATCCTCCCATTTTTTTTATATTCTTCAATGTTGTCTAAGTTGTCATTTCTCTACCTAGTATCCATAGTCCAATAATTGCAGCGTACGTAGTTACGTATTGTTAGTTCGCATCAATTGGTTTGTTTTCGCTGTCCGAACATAAAGGCATACAAAAAAGCAATAAAGTAAATTTCCAAAATTAATATAGGATCATAATATAGATCTTTGAAAGTACTATCTTCGAATTAACACGCTATCGTAAATAAGAATTTAGAGGTTACGTATGAAATATTAAATATTATACTTTATCTTTATTTATATCTCTTCCTGATGAAGAGGAATTAGTGCAAATATTTACAACTATGTACATTGTTATCGTCACATTTATTGCGTTAAAATATTTGTTATATCACATTATATTTATGTCTAACACTTGTCTAGTATGTTTAATTAATTCTACGTTTTTAAGCAATTTCTGAATGTAAGTCAAAATTATTACAAAGTATTTATGAATTGGTAAAGCCAGTTTATTAGTACTCTAATGACCTTCAATTGTGCGATGATTGATCATGTACTATACGAGCATCATGTTTTCTTTTTGCATTATCTCTGTCATTCACATTATCCGGTTGTGTGCCCTTACACTGCTCTTGCACTTCCGAATTCTTTCATCCTGTCCGCATACATTTAAGAGTTACATCTGTTATAATTTATAAATTCAGTTAGTATAGATATAATATGGAAACTTGTTTTAATTCATTAAACCGAAGATCAAAAGAACTATGAACGTCATTAACAATCTATTAAGAACAAATTTTGTGTTTTAATATTTATTTGCTTGCGATAAATATTCGATATTATCCGGACTTACATTCCGTTCTCCGCCTAATTCAATGCTTCTTTGGTGGCGTCAAATTCCATCTTCCGTCTTTTTTCTTTCAGTTTATTTTGCAACTTTGGTTTTGTCGTTACAATTTCTTTACGAGCCATACAATAACTTTTCCGAATACGTAAAAATTCTTCATTCTGCTAAAGCCTTTGCTTGAGAAACTTCCCTTCCCAAACGTGTTCGCCGCTTTTTCCACCCTTGGGATCTCTACAGTAACCGGAGGAGCATCACGTACGGGCTGTTACCGAGTTACGCAATGAGGGGGAACAATTACTTTAAATTTGAAGATTGAGGCAAATAAATTAGTATATCTTTGAGTGATTCTAAAATTTTAAACAAGATAAGACATTCTTGGATGAGGCTGATTTATTAGGCCTATAATATTGTTTGAAGGGTGACACTAAAAATAGCAAAATATTTTCGCAAAGGAATTCCACTCTACAAATTAAACTTAAAAGTGGTAATGATCTGCAAAAGATTTTATGGTGAAGCAATTAATCATTCCAATTGGTATTGGTGCAGGCGCGGTACCGAGAATGTCTTCGCGCGGTGTATCCTATAAGGAACGTATTTGAATGCCGCGGGAATTGTCCGTCTAATCGCAACTCGCTGTAATTGCCTCTGCCAGAGCGGAGCCGATAGGAAGCGTGGACGGGCGGAGTGGAGGCGATGGCGAGGACGGTAGCGAGGACGGGAGCGTGACGGGGGCGCGGGACGCCCTCCCGGTCGATACCGACCGCTGCCGCCGCACTTTCCGCAAAACGAATTTAATCGTGCGCGAGGGACATTATCTGCCCGGCCGATCTGCGGGTAATTACTAGCCCTAATAAGCGGCCGGGATAATCAAGGCGGCGGCCATCTTGGCGCGGGCGGCGACGTCGGGTGTTGGACGGGCGGCGACTGGCAGTGGAGGGTGGTCGTGGGCGGCGGCGGGCGATGGGGGCAATGGCGGGCGGCGAGCGGTGGTGAACCCGCTTGCAGCGGAACATGTGGCAGACGCGAACGCCCGAAGGTCGCCGCGTGCTATAATTGGGGCTGGTTGGCAACTGATCGATTGTTGTGAGTGCAAGAGATTTTCGATTTTCGATAGTCTAAGGCTATGGTCTCCTAAGTGGAAGTTCATATGGTTTTCGATTTAACTTTACGTGGCGGTATGTGCTGGAAGGATTTAAGGAAGCGAAGATTTCAGGTGCTCCTTATGCGTGATGTTTGTTTGTAGAGATTAATTGATATTGCATATACTTTGAGGTAATCATTGTTCTATTTTATCTGTTTTTAGGTATTGTAAAGGATTAAATGATCACAGGTGTTGTCATTGCCAATAATGTTATTTAAGAGCAGCTTTCGATGGCTTAGCCATCATCATCAGTTTTCTGCTGTCTGGAAGCCACGAAACGACTACGATTAATGCCAACGACATTTCACCACTAAACCAATATTGTAAAGGATATTGCTGATAGAATAAAAATATGTACTTTACAATGAAATTGCTTTAAGGTACGTGTAACTTGTAACTTCTCATTATTATTGTATTTCTTGTCAAATGAACACTAGCGTTCAACTACATCAACCATGAGACACCAATCGTTTATATCAGGCACGTCAAGGTGCACATCAGGCACATCAGGCGGGCGAAGTAACTAGCGCAGGGCACTGCGCCCAGACCTACTGGTGCGAGATTTAAAAGAAAGATTTGTACAAATTCCCCTGGAGTGTCAGAATATCACTGGCCCATGACACTGTTATGTACAAGTCAGTTGAGTTATTGACGCAAATGTAGCCAAATTAATTCTCATTTCCTCTAATAAAGCACAGAAACGACCCATTGAAATGTAATAATATACTTCAGTACATTTAAAGTCAGTTGAGAGTAAAATTAAACATTTTGAATCGCAAACATCTTGATATTGTAATCGTGTTTACTTAAGAGTGCAAATAATTGCATTAACTTCCTACGTCTAGGTTAGGAGGGTTAACAACGTTTCTTTCTTTTAAAAGAATAAGCAAGAATTGTCAACTTATAAAGAAATGTTTATTTCACATTATTGCTAAATACCATAAATAACTGAATGATTTAATAACTGAATGATTTAATAACACTCTGAACGAAAACTGGAAAAAATTCGGCGTTCAAACATATTCCTGCCACTTTCACAAAAATGTGTACACAAGGCAAAATTTAAAAAAAAAAATAAATATGAAATAGTAATACATAGGAAAGAATATACATGCAATTCAAATCTCGGTTGTTTGGTAGAAAAAGTTGTAAGTCAGATATGGCAAACACATTTTGTATGTATCCACTATTCCTCGCCTCGTGCCTCTTCAGCTTGCGCGTGTACACAGCTTTCTGGATTTGGAGGGGAAATAAAAGCAGTATAAGGGAAGTTGTCCATGCTGGCAGAGCCCTCGGGCTTCCCAGACCGGCAAGTAGCTCAGGCGGGCACGGTTTGACATGCCTGCAGTTTATATAGTAATGGGGTAACTTGTGTGTGCTCAACCCTGCGTCACTTAGGGTTATATCCCTTCTGGTCCTCTTTTTGAAGCAAATGTATCATTGGACGCGTCTCGGTCTGCTGATGAGTATCTGACCTAATTCTAATTCAATTAAAAGTCTCAAATTAATAAAAATAAAAATATTTTCAAATCGTTTGAAGCATCAGAGACGCCACACTAAACAAGTTACCAAGTATTTTGGTCGGATAATTGCAACCTACTCCTCAGTGAAATTTCGAGTATCTGTCCAAGGACATCCTTACATCAATGGACCATCGCGCACTTTGTACATACATCGAAAACGGAGATTTCACAATAATGTCTCGTGGTATTCCAGTATCCATTGCTGTCTTCCCAACAATCTTAAATAGTTTCTCTGCAGAATGTTGTGTGCCTCTTCAGATGGGGTCACAACGAATCATTCGCAACCGCCAAGGCTGTCGCATGATCGCCAGCACTGTTCGATACAGTCGCGATCAAACGGCGTCTAGTGGCACGACCTAGAAAGACGCGAAATACCGTGAGATATTCCATCGTGAACACAGGCCCTCGCGCGCCAAGAAATAAAAAAAAACAAGTACAGTAAGTAGAATTCTCTGCAATACTGAACAACAAATTATCTGCTTCCAGTATAAAGGTTTTCAATTCACGTTGTAAACAGTAAGCCCCTCTAGGAATCTCAGCCCTACCGTACCGTGATTCTCAGAATGTAAATGAAGAGTGCGTTGCTGGGAAATCAATCCCCCTCCCCTGCGAGGGCTCTCAGCGCCGCTTGGGCAGCCGCGGAGTGCGAAGCCGCCTCCGCCATCGGCCGCTGCGGAGGCTGAGTGGCTGCGTGAAGCATGGAGAGCGCTTGACGGGAACGCCAATGGAAGGAAAAAAATGCGTGAAATAAATGTAAAAATGTGAGAAATGCATTGAGTTCATTGGTGCTTTTTATCCAACTGATGATCAGCTGTTTATTGCATATTTGTAGTCAAAGGTCAGGTATTCACGTGAGAAGTCGTGGTTCTTTTGGGGCAATGCTTTGGAGATAGGTATGTGGCAAAGTTAATAAGAGTTATAAACGTATTAATTATATCGTTTATCTGACACTAAACTTACGTTAATTTACAATAAATGGTTCTCAGTTTAATGATGTAGGTATTTTCCTCAAAGATAAACAGTTAACAATTCTGGCATATTGTAGATAGGGTTCGATGTTGGCGAGGTGTATAGTACTTGTCCATGTAGACGTGACAGGGTCAATTCCAGACGTGCCGGCTACATCTGTAATTGACAGGGCCTTTTGAGCACATCTAAAGACCTAGGGTCGTCTTTATTGCTCAGAGATTCAACCGGACCACATTGCGGGGCTGACTTACAGAACCTAACACTCCTTGGGATTGTTTTAAAGGGGATCCGTTAAATGATATACCTGGGGTCGGCAACGGTATGCTAAGTTTCATTAATAGCAGTTAATGAAGTTACACCTTTGGAAATGTATTTCACATCGAAAATGGCTTGGCCGAGAAGTTGAAGGCGATGGACATCCCTGCCTGACGACTGCGATATCTAACGAGGTTTTCAGTTTAGAGAATGGACGGATCAGTGTCAAAGTGCTTTCCACAGCACAGCGCGTAGCTCGTTCGATTCCCAGTCTGCAATGATATTTTTATCCATTCTACGTTGTCATAAAATCCACTAAAATACATCATTCTACATTTGTCTTGTGAATGTTTCACATGAAGCAGCCAAACTTCGCTATGCTAACAAGGCGAATGTTTGAATTCTGACGGAATTACACAATTGAACGCTTATATATGAAATTAAAAATATGCATTAGGTGGTGTGAAGGTATAAATAATAGATTTTAACCCTGTACCGTGCGCGCTACTTTTTTAAAATAACGATGACACGAGACAGTGTTTGGACACGACAGACAGTGTTTGGACAGCACGTGAGACAGTGTTTGGACCGACCTTAGCTTTTTGGGGATTTCTAATGTGTGAGCAAGATCAATAACACCAAAACATTATAAATAACTGTTTTCATTTTAAAACTAAATTGAAAAGGTTCCCGAACTTACGTGGAACAATCAAAATACGTAAAAATTAAATGTTAGCCAATAACACTTAACCCGCTTATACTCGCAATGCTAGAACAATTCTGCACTTATTTCAGTAGGATTGTCATTTAATGCACTCGGAGATAACGCTCTAGCAATACCTGTATCCGTTTGCCATTTTTATCAGTTCTGCGAAAGGAAACAATCTGACAAGACGCAGCTTGATGTGGAACCTCCTGGGGTAGATATTTTTTCACACGCGTGTAATCGCGTAATAGTTTGAGATATCGTAGCGTCTGTTTAGAACTCTCTCACGGATAGCTCAAAATTCCGAATTTTTAGAAACGCTCAAACGTCATTTTCTCAAAAATGACTCCACATTGTTTCTTCAAACTTGTCAAACAGATAGTGCTATTTGCGCTCTTTAATTTGACGTAAAGTACATTTTTGGGTATTTTTTCCAAAAAGTACACAAATGTAACGTTTTGAAAGTTTTCTCATACCGTTAATATTTGCAATTTGTAAACACTTCTGAAAATGTGAGTATAAGTGCTCCAAATGACTTCAAATGAAATTTTTCGTAAACTCAAGAATTTTCTGTGAAAAAGAGCTTCAAATTTCGCATTTATAGTTTTCAGCTTAAACGCCATTTTATTTAAAACGGCATCAAATTTTTCAATGAAAATTGCTATTTAGGAAATGGTTTTACTGTTTTTTTAATATTCTTAAAATAATATTCCTGTTCTACCATTAGGAAACCGAAAAATTAATAAAATGTCAAAAAATGTAATTTTGGTGGCGATAGATTGCATCTGTTAAGAGTAGTGGCAAGTCCGAATTGCCAACCGAGACCAAACGAAAAAGAAAACTAATACGGGAAAGTGTGTGCCATTCTGTAGAACCACTAGTTTCTTTTGAGACAGTAACATGTCTAGATCGTCTCTCTCGATCAAAAAATGTTTTAGACCAAACGTATGTATTTTTTAGTGTAGAATCCAAATCTGCAATAAAAAGTGGGGGTTCCCATTTAAGATTTCAAAGTTGGCTCCCGCCTCACCCTCAAGGGGCGAGCATGGAAGTTTGATTTTAGGTCTGACAGATGTCCCTTGCAGATATTCATTTTTTGCCTTTGACACTTTTTTGTACGTTGCATATTTGTCACGTTAAATGGAACATTCTGTATATATCACCCGACATACCGAGGTAACCCGGGTTTTGAAATATTTTACATCTTTCCGGTTTCCTCACATTTACACAATTAACAATTCCATATTAACAATAACAATAATGATATAACTAAAAATACAAATTTTAGTAGTTTACTTAATTTCTTCCATGTCTTCCATAGGAACATTTTTATTCATAAAAAAAATAAATTTTGCATAATTTACAGAGAGTTATGCTTTCAGAATCATTATATTTGGCGAAATTATTGATGGCTTCATGGCTTCCATTGAGTTCTTTAGCCCCGGTGCATTTCCCGGCGCACTCAGTCTCACACTCAAGAACGCAATAATTTGCTAATAAAAAATATGAAAGATACAGTATTGTCCAATAACTTTGAATGGCGAGAACTTCAGCTACTTCAATTACTCTGATTTTATTACGAGCAAATACGAGAATAGGAAACTGAGAATTACTATGCGTATATTACGTATACTTCCGTGCAATACTTTTCATTTGACTTTCTACTATAGTTAGTTCTCTCTAACATATAAACTAAGCTATCATTTTACCCGTATCGAAATCATGTTTTCTGTCCGCCAGATTCCGCCTCGCAATTTCTAGAGCAATTAGCTAAATAACCAATAATAAATAATGCAAATTCTAATAATCGTGCGATTTCGATAAAGATCAGGGACTCCGGTCCGCCGCTTCGAAGGAAATGGAGATGTTCTTATGGCCACTACCGAAGGGGAGGATGAGGGGGGGGGGCAGGGGTTGGGGAAGGGGGTGCAGATTGCCAGATGCGCAGCGCCGGCGCAAGGTCGCTCTTAATTCCAGCAATTCGCGAACGCCTGCCGCGGGCGCCGCGGGGCGAAACGGCAGCAGCGGGGCGGGTGGGGGCGGCGGAGGCGGCGTCTGTCGCTGGCGCACAGACCGGCCGGCCGCACAGCGCGAGCAATCCAGAGGATGATAAGGACGTTAGCGGAAGCCGCGAAGGGAGGGCTTCTTTCGCTCGTTATGATCGAAGATAAAAAAAATTGGGCATTCAACCTTGCCACGTCTATTTATCCGCCACTACGTTGCAATTTTACACTTCCCCGTCGTTTTGTGCGGAGAATGGATCATAAATTACAGCCCCAATTGTTACTAATTCCCGTTCTCGTGCTTTATTGAGGTTGGAAGAAGGAAAACGATGCACCCTGATTGAGGCAAGCGAGCCGCCGCTGAACAAACGTAAGCGAAATCCAGGTAAAGGAGCGCGCCGGCGCGGCGTGCTGTGCGGGGGCGCCGCGCGGCGTACGCGAGGGAGCGGCGCGAGCGGCAGCCCGCGCGTCGTGGCCTGGGGGAAGGCAGGCGAAGGAATGGGGAGGGGGAGAGCAAAGGAGAGGATGAAAGTGTATGCGCGGAGGTTAGGGAAAGATGTACGTGTGTGTGCGTGTGTAGAGGGGTGTGAGCAGTACTTTCCCTATTGATACGAGCGGCAACGCGTTACACGTGTCGGCGAAGAGGCTTGGCGCTGGGGGATGGGCGCTGAGTGGAGATGTGGGTGGTTACGAAAGCACAGGCGATGTAAGCGGCGGAGACAGACATGGAAGGCAGGACCGGAGACTTAAGAAGGCGCTATTGGGAGGACGAGGGAGGAGGAGGAGGAGGAGGAGGAGGAACGGAAACACGGCGGGGCGGCGCGGACAATGAGGATGGGGCGTAGACGTCATTGAAGATGCAAAGCAGAACTGTTGCGAAGGGGGGCGGGGGCGGTGGGTGGAGGGCGTGACGGCGACGATGTTCCACGCAACGCCTCGGGATGGCGGCGCCCGAGGACGCAGCTATAGAAGGAAGGAAGAAGGGGCGGGAGAGGGCAAGGAAGTGGCGGGGGTTATGAATAGGGTCGACGGCGAGGCGAGGGACACGCTGTAGGGGAGACGCTGGATGTGGCGGACACGCTACAGCACCGACGGACGCGGCGGCAGTGGCGATGGCGGCGGTGGCGGGGGCAGCACAGCAGCAGCAGAACGGCGGCGGCGGGGGTGGCGATGACGTATCAGCGACGGCGCTGGCAACGATGTCGAAGGCGACGGCGACGGAGGTTGCTGTGGTTGCCACAACGGCGGCGGTGGTGGTAACCGCGTGGGTGTTGGAGGAGGCGATGGCAATAACGGTGGCGTTGACGGTGACGATGGAGGGGGCGGGAGGCGCTGCCGGTAGGCTGAGACGGCGGCGGGGGCGGGCCTCTTTGTGTGGAGATTTTTACGGTGGCGCAGGCGGCGGGTCTCACGCGCACGCGAACGGGAGGAACTAAGGACGACGGGCGCGGGGCGGCGGCGGCGGCGGCAGCGGGCGGGGTGTGCGATGGCGGGGGCGGCGTGAGTGGTAGCGATAGCTGCGGAGCCCGTATCAAGAGGAGTGGCCTCTTCACAGGTTACGTCGCCCATTCCCGCCTCCCTCGTTTGCGTGGGAAACTGAACCTTTCTTTAACTTCACTGATTCGCTTCCTTTAAAATACCATTTAGTCTTTCACTTTTCGACCAGACTCATTTCGAACGGCTGATTCGTAATTTATGATATGTTTTAGGAGAATTTAAAATCAAACGAAAATCTATATTTGTTGAATATATTTTGGCAGATATTCGTTAAATATGCATTAATAGTATCGGTATTATGCTATGTTACAATGTCTTTTGCTTTGTTTGCAGAAACACTTACCGCTTGTCATATTCATTTGTTCACTAAGAATCCGTTTTCTCTTGTTTTAAATTTATATCCGTTGTTATTTTCCGTTGTTTCGTTCAGAGCATAACCAGGAAAGGAATTGTTACACTGCCTCTATTTGTGTTTGTATTTAGCCACAGTGTCTCTCGTAAAGGGCGATTGGCCTCGGCGCCGTTAGGTACCGAGGTTCCTGGTCGGACACCCAACCAAGAACCCGTGATGTCTCGAATTTGCTTAACCTTTTTAACTAAGTTATTGAACATTAACATAGTTAACTAATTCGGATAGCGATACCGGTTTCGCGGTCGCAAACTTTCAAAAGAACCATGCCAGCATTCGCCTGGATGACCGAGGGAGACCAAGAAAACCCCGGTCAGGATGGTGGGTACGGTAGATTGAACACGGGCCTCCCAAATGAGAAGTCAGCGCACTACGCCCTGAGCCACTTCTCTCGGTACTGCCTCTTCAACACTTTAAACGCTAATAATATTACTTGAGATTTCTAAAAAGTTACTTGAAATTTTAAGAATAATCATCCTGGGAGAAAGTTTGGAAAGGACGTTTCAATAGAATAATGTAAATAAATGTACTTTTGTTCTTTGCGATTTAATGTTTGATATGAATTGTAGGGCGTATCTGAAATTATTGAGAAGCAACATTAAGTCAAACGCAGAATTTGTGTCATTTAAAAAATTTTTTTGGTGATGCCGGGCTTTCTCACACGCGAAGAAAGCGCTACACTCCCTGCGTTGTGCGTCATTGCTTTGTTTACAGGACATTCGCTGTTAGTCTCAATATTCAAATGTTAGCGGAAAACAAGTGGAGGTGCCGGGGATTGAACATGGGACTTCTCACATGCGAATCGAGCGCTCTACCACTGAGCTACACCCCCTGAGTTATGTGTCGTTGCTTTGTCTACAGGACACACGTTGTTTGTCTCGGTATGGAAATGTTAGCGGAAAATATGTGGAGGTGCCGGGGTTTGAACCCGGGACTTCTCACATGCGAAGCGAGCGCTCTACCACTGAGCTACACCCCCTGCCTTGTGCGACATTGCTTTGTCTACAGGACACTCGTTGTTTGTCTCAGTATGGAAATGTTAGCGGAAAAATATGTGGAGGTGCCGGGGTTTGAACCCGGGACTTCTCACATGCGAAGCGAGCGCTCTACCACTGAGCTACACCCCCTGCGTTGTGCGACATTGCTTTGTCTACAGGACACTCGTTGTTTGTCTCAGTATGGAAATGTTAGCGGAAAATATGTGGAGGTGCCGGGGTTTGAACCCGGGACTTCTCACATGCGAAGCGAGCGCTCTACCACTGAGCTACACCCCCTGCGTTGTGCGACATTGCTTTGTCTACAGGACACTCGTTGTTTGTCTCAGTATGGAAATGTTAGCGGAAAATATGTGGAGGTGCCGGGGTTTGAACCCGGGACTTCTAACGTGCAAAGCCAGCGCTGTACCACTGAGCTACACCCTGCGTTTTGTGTCATTGCTTTGTCTACAGGACACTCGTTGTTTGTCTCAGTATGGAAATGTTAGCGGAAAAATATGTGGAGGTGCCGGGGTTTGAATCCGGGACTTCTCACATGCGAAGCGAGCGCTCTACCACTGAGCTACACCCCCGGCGATGTGTGTCATTGCTATGTCTACAGGACACTCGTTGTTTGTCTGAGTATGGAAATGTTCGTGTAAAAAGCAGGTGGAGGTGCCGGGGTTTGAACCCGGGACTTCTCACATGCGAAGCGAGCGCTCTACCACTGAGCTACACCCCCGGCGATGTGTGTCATTGCTTTGTCTACAGTACACTCGTTGTTTGTCTGAGTATGGAAATGTTCGTGTATAAACAGGTGGAGGTGCCGGGGTTTGAACCCGGGACTTCTCACATGCGAGGCGAGCGCTCTTCAACTGAACTACAGCCGTGTTGAGAACTAGCTTATCTTCATATTGACACTTTTGAACAACTGGAATACGCTAAACTAAAGCAGACATTGATTTTGGAAGAGAATGCTGTCTCTTAGCCTGTTCTCTTTTCACCTGCCCCTGTTCAGAAAATTGACTGCGAACGCCGCGAAATCGGTGCACGAGATCGAAGGACTACAGACGGAATGTACCGGGGACTAGATAATTATCATAGGCTATCTCACTCATGAATTTAAAACCAATAATATTTAAATATGATAATTTATAATATATTATCTATGATAATACCACCAGTGCTTTGGAAATTGTCGATAAATCCCCGACACGCGAAGCGAGTGTGGATTTTTCTGAGAATTTCTAAAGTACGATTAATATTTAATTGGACTATTCCACAAATGAAATTATGTCCAACAGAGTTGCAAAATATGCCAAATATTGAATATAACTGAAAGCTATGTTAAAATCAAAGTGGTTATGTTATAATACGTACGCGGTTTACTGGAAATCGACATAGCGATCAATGTATACCGCCTCCTAAGATAAATGAATCACAGTTTATGATTGGCCAGTAGGGGGAAGCGGTAAGAAAAATCAGATAGAAAAAGCGATGTTTTTTTACATACACCTCTTCATTGGGGCATTTTATATGTATAGTTAAATACTATTGGTTTTAATTTCACGAGTTGAATAGTCTTCCTTAATTTGAATGTATGCAGTTCAACTTATTGACTATAACTTCTTTTGAATTCATGCGTTTGTGTGATGTTTGTTGCATCAGAGACAGATTTAAAGTTTCTCTAAGAACACATTGTGAACAAATGAAGATAACATCACGTAATAAAATTTGACTAACTTTTTATTCGAAAGTTTTATTGCTTTTTTGCACAATTTGTTATTGCTGATTATAAATACGAGAGTAGTTTTTTCTATAATGCCAATGTTTGGGATGTAATTAATATATCTTGAAATTTTCTTTAAAAAATCTACAATTACTTATTTATAGAATAAGCGAGTATCTATTTAAACAAAATACTCAATACACAATACTGAAGACACGAAATGGAGTAATTCAAAAATGTATATCGGATCCACTTTAATATACGGAGTCATATACGTAGTATAGAGAAAGTTCTGTTATGCTGCTGAAAATCATTTTCGAGATTTCAACGAAAATAAATGTTTAATTTAAAATTAAAAAAATGAATTCTCTGGAAGTGAAGTCTGAAAGTGGGGATAGAACCTTAGTGTGAGATTTTAGCTTAGAGTCTTAATCAAGAGGGTCTGCAAGCATTGTTTAACTGCTACAACATAAAAATCAAATGCCAGAAACTGCCTGTGTTTGTTTATATGAAGAAATGAAAAATATGTTAATTATGATTGTGATAAAATGAATATTCCTTCTCAAGAAAAATTAAGCCACATTCAGCAGAAAAATGTATTGTCAATTTTCCTTTCCCAACGGTAATTTGATGTTCCAAAGTGTTTCTAAATTATTGTGAAACATTAGGATTGTAGTTGCAAGGTAATTGATTGATTGGTCCGCGCGCATCAACTGCTAAGGTCATTAGTCCCGTGTTGTGCACATTTCCAACGCGGGAGTTAGCGGTGGTGTTACTCTGCTGGCTAACGAGATCTGGCGCCGACCTGCGTCGGCTTGCGGGGGTTTTCCCCAGACAAGGATATTCCATCAGCTTAGAACCGAGACAAGCTCTAAATTCCCGACTGGTCTCCTGTCTGGAGTGATAGTGCAGTGCATGTGATTTTGTGAGTAAGTAAAGGTTGAGTATAGGACAAGTTCGTTTGGTAATGATTGGAGAAACCACGTACAACTACCGATCAGAGAAGCCGGCCGCCGGCCGCTAGAATTCGTCTCCACACAGCTGCTGAATGCGACATTGCTCCCTAGCTTGTGTCGAAAATCCTGCCACCGCACAGTGTTTAATTTTGCAAATCTAGGTGGAAAAAGTCACAATCTACAAAACTATGAATTGTTTACTATTATAATATTTAAGGCATATATTCAAAGAAAATTACAATGTTAGTATATGGAACAAATTTCTTTGAAATATTTTGAAAGAAACTGTTTTCTTTTGCAAAAATAAAAGTTGGGCAACAATTCACGATCTGTGAAAGAAAAACGCAATTAGAAATAAAATGAAATTATATAAATAAATAATAATGAAACAAATTGTTGTATTAATTGTGAACCAATTAGAGAGAAAATAAAAATTTAGGTTAGCCAATACAGAAACAAATTAAAAAATTAAAATTAAAAGTAATTATTAGGAACCACTAAACTTTCAGTCTCCATCTGGTAAATTCTCCGATAAGGTAATGGAATTTTTTCTTCAGTGTCTTATTTATCATTGTCTACCAAATTAACCCTTTTTACTGTATCTTTTCTTTTTTATTTTGGAAAGCCCTAGAAACTTCCAATAAATGGATTAGATGTTATGAGAAGCCTGTTCATGAGAACAGTGTTGGTGGCTTCTCTTGATGTTTTCCTTGTAAATTCCCTGAGCATTATGATGCCCTTATTTTTTCCTTCTTGGTCTTCTTCAGAGAACTCCCCAATAGGGAGGAGAATTGTGGGAATGACAGTGGGAACAGTGGGACAGTTGTTTCACCCAACGCAATGGAGGATACAAATTACACTTTACACACAAATTACCCTCGGTCTGTAACTCTTCGCCTTTGAATTCTCACCACACTCAAATACTTTCCGTCTGTGTAATTTTCTTTAGTAAACTTTTGTAACTATTTATTTTTTCCAATCCGTCGCAAAGCCGTTTTATAATAATTTCAAATGCTGTCTTAGTTTGGAGTTGATATTTCTCTTTGACATATTCAATATGACACAAACGATGAAATGTGTGGTGAACACCAGACTGTAAAGATATTTTAGCAGATATTCGTCACTGTTACTTTCAAACTTTCTAGATAATACATCGTTTTTGCCTCCTTAACTCTGTAGTAAGATGGATACAATACCTTTCCCTATTAACATCATCTGATTTTTTGACGTGCTTGGAGCAATTTTCATTGAAATTATATAAAATTTGATGTCTTCCTGAAGCCAAGTGAAATCATTCTTTTTAAAACGCTTCTTTATGCTGCGCACATTTTCCCCATCTTTTGATAACGAACTGGAAAGTGCTAATTTGAGTTTTCATCGGACTTATTAAAGTATTAATAATATTTTCTCCCCATAAGTCGTGTAAAACATACGACAGTACAAGGTCATTCCTTACCTTTGTGAAAGGTATGAAGCCGTACTTTCATGTGTTATTAAAATATGGAGAAACGAAAAGTTTGAACTTGAAACTGTCCTCAGGCGAAGAGAACGCTTTACAAATAAACCTTCAAGCTCTGTTGTTCTACGATGTTGCTTTTCCTTACGTGGAAATTTGATCTGCTTAGTTTAATGATCAAAGTGTGAAGGTGTCGGGGTTTGAGTTCGGAACTTTGTACATACAAAGAGAGCGCTCTAGCACTGAGATACTCCCCCTCTTGGCCTGCGTCGTTATCCTTCATTGCGAGAAAATTTCACCTGCTCATTTTAATGCTATAATAAAATTATCAAAATGTGGAGGAGGCGGGGTTTGAACCAGGACTTCCCACATGCAAAGCTGGCACTCTAACACTGAGCTTCAACCTCCGCCTACTGGTGTTGTTTCACTGCCTTCTGATGAATATGTACCTGTTCATTTTAATGATGCAATGAAATTTTCAAAATGTGGAGGAGCTGCAGTTTCAACCCGTGTCTTCTCACGGGTGAAGCGAGAACGTTGCTACTCAGTTACACCCTCTGTAAGCCTGCGCAGTTCTGCTCTCCGAGGAAATTTCACCCTCTCAGTTTAATGCTGCAAAAAAATTATGAAAATGCGGAGAAGCTGGGGTTTGAAACCGGGATTTCTCACATCCGAAGCGAACACTGTATCACTGATTTGCACCCCCCTCTGTTGGCCTGCGTTCTTCCTCTGGCTTTCGAGGAAGTTTCACTTGCCCAGTTTAATGCAATGAAATCATCAAAATTTGGAGGCACCTAGGTTTGAACCCCAAACTTCTCGTATGCATAGTGAGCGCTGTACCACTGAGGTACACCCCTGCCGGTTGGCACTGTTCCTCTGCATTCCGAAGAAGTTTCACCTGTTGACTTTAATGGTGCTATGTAATAATTGAAATTTGGAGGTGCCGGGATTTGAACGCGGGGTTTTTCTCATGCAAAGCGATATCTCAACGATATCTCGGTTTCGTAGAATTGCTTGTGAAGATAAATAAGCAGGAGACTGCTAGGTGCAATCGCATGCATGTATTTTGTATACTAATAAAGATAATGTTTAATTTTGTACTTTAAAGTGAAAACATACCAAAAACTACCCGTTATGTGAAAAGTATTAAATGATATTTAATTAGTAATAAAAATTTAATTAAAGGGCAATCCCATTAATTTACGTTTTAAGATGTAAAGAACTACAAGTACTGAGATCATAGACATGGGTCATAACGAGAATAATCATTTAATAATTTTATGAATTTAACGAAATATCAACCAACAAAAGTTCATTTTCAACATCCCCTAGAGACTTAGAGCTTCGCTGCCCAGCATGCTTCCTCTCCAACATACAAGCCAGCCCAAACGTAGGAATTAAGCCTACATTATGAACGGATCCCTGTGAAGTTGTTGAACAAAAAGGGAGCGCGGGTGGAAAAAGCATAAGGCGCTCTATTCTAGGGTTCCTATCTCGGCGGTATCTCAGTGAGCACGACCTCCGAGAGGTACCTCTGGCCGGCCCCTCCCCTCCCCCCGCTGCCCGCGTGGACGACTCACTCGCCGCGAGCATTCGTGCGCGCGCTCCGTTTATCTCGCGGAGCGGAGATGTCACGGGTCCTGGCGTGCGCGCCGCGCCGCGCCATGCCGCACCGCACCGCATCTCACCGCACCGCGCCGCACCGGCCCGAGCTCTGCCGCCGCGCCGCGCCGCGGCCACGGGCTAATATAAGCGCGCTTATCTACCTCGGCCAGACCCTCACTCGTCGCGCACCGGGCCGCACCGCGCCGAATAACTCCTCTCAAAACAAACACCGCCGCCGCCGCGGCCGCGCGGGCCTTATCTGCCGGCCGCGCCGCCCCCGCAGCGCTGTGCCTGCCCGCGCCGCCCGCACCGTTCGTTGTGGCCCTGTCTGCCCGTTTCCACGCCGCGCGGCTCTGAGTTTACAAGGTGGTGGAACCGTTGTTACGTCGTAGCGGTGAGAGGTGAAACTGTGGTGCGCGGTTGAAGTACAGATGTTGCCGTCCATTCAAAATCTGTTCAATTTAATTATCCTCCTTCCCCTCCTTACTCTCTTCCTTTCACTCCTTCTATTGCTTCCTTTTCTTTTTCTTACTCTTTTCCTTCTTCTATTACTTTCTGTTCTTTTGTGGTCGTCTACGAGACGAAACTATTCCACTGTGAAGGGAAACGTATTGGAAAATCGGAAATATTATAAATGAAATTTTGGAAAGAATCAAGGGATACAATCATTGTAACTAGCCAATTCCTTTTTGAAGTGCCACTCATCATTTTTTCTTCAAGAAATGGAATCAGTACATACTTTTTCTAGTCGTTTTCCTTGAATTACGCATAATCGATTCCTATTACCCTCCTTACTGAATTTCACAATCGTTTACCTGCCTCCATATTACGCATAAGTTATCTTATACCACTTACTCTTATACAACTGATATCAATATGCAGACCCAAGGTAAAATGGTCAGTTGTAAAAAAAGCGTTGGAAAGTATCTCTGCTGGTCACATCCCTATCATTGAGTAAATTTTTATACAAAAAGCCAAAAGAGTGTTCACAATGCTTTAAAAATAATAAAACTTTCATCATGTAAATTATTTAATAAACCAGTAGTAATTATTATTTAGATTAAGGCATAAGGATCTAATCTTTGTATCTAATAATCCAATTATTCCATGTCTGTCCGTGTGCGTTTCATATCAAAACTCGAGCTTGCAGACTTCTTTACAGGCAAATACTCGAACCTCAGCTCGGCATTGCGTTGCTGCGTACTGTGCTTCTAGGGAGAGGCTCTCCAGATGTTCTGAAGCTAGGGGAATTCACAGATTAGTACATCTCTTTTAAAAGTCTGATGAAAATCGAGGCTGACTGCATCATTCTTTTAAAACATTTGGATCAATTGATCATGATATGGTTTTACAGATAAAATATACTTCCCTAACGTCACTATTTAGTTCCACGCAAAAGGATTACATGCTATTTAACCTTTATTTTGATTTGGTAGAATATATACTTATTGGTTGTCCATTATATTGACAAATAGATTAATCATCCTCTACTTTATCATTAAACTATCTAGACTTTGTGAAAAAATAATACCCTCTTTGAAATTTGTATAAACAGTTGTGACAGAGATCTCAGTGGACACTGAAAGCTTTCTGAATCGCGCACCTCTAGGTTCCATGGCTTCAAAAGCGATCATGCCTTGGAACCTTGGACAGCGCAACGGCTGAGAAGTTTGAAAACACGCCCGGCGAAAATTACGCTACGCTTGCATAAACAATGAGCGGCGTAAGAAGACTATTCTCAAAAGAGGTGTGAGGCGAGCCAAAGCCAGAGAAAGGTAAACCTTTTTTTCCGTTCCGACGGCGACTTGACGTAGATGTTAAGGTGGTATGTGAAATCGTACTCTAACAACGAAATAAAGTTTGCGGCAGGATAGCGGTCATCGCACCGCAAAAGCTCTAAAGAAGTTAATGAACTTTTTTTCATTTGATATAATATATTTAAAATATTGTATCACCGTGATAATCTCTTACACGATCTTGTGTACACAACAATATTTAAAACTGCACGACATACGCCGGAGAACGTAATCATATGAATGATTAATAGTAATGGTCTTACCGTTCTTTCTTTATTTTCTTTCTAACTACTTAGAAAACTTAATACGTATGCACATCATTGGACGAATGAATCTTTGGCAACAACTTTGTAGATCCTTCCAGAATGCGAAGCATGGGAATTGAGAAGGAGAGAAGGACATGATTTTTCATCGGCCAACAACCGAAAGCAACTGGGGTTACGAGAAACAACAAACTTTCTGCGTCTTCCTTCAACTCTTTACTGTATTTATTAAACTTTTCTTCTTTCGCTGCGGTCGATGAGTCATGCCATAGGCAATGATTATTGCAACCACGCACAACGGTGCGAGCCAGAAGACGCGACCTGAAGTCTTACCTTTCGATCACGTAACAGGCATATTAAAATAGCACAAGCTAACGAGTCCCTGTATGAAAACAGTTTCTGATTTTTCCATCAACCAGTAGTACAGGAAAAAGGACATTAATAACTTGTAAAATATTTATTGTAATTTATTATTGAATTGAGTTCATGTAACTACATATGAAATTCAATTGAGTTGTTAAATCATTAAAAGATTATGACATACTGTAATGTACTTAAGACCTGAGAATTAGTCTATTAAATATTTCACATATTTTTCAAATTCATTTCAGTAGAAGTGCTTTGTTTTGAATAAGTGAAACTTGTATTGGACTTCAACTTAATTGTATGCAATTGTTAAACTAGTGCATTCAAAGATTGTACGAGTGCATTCTGTTGTTCATTTTTTAAATGAAGGTCTCCGTTTTATTATTTTGTTAATTATGTCTTTTGTGAAGTCTCTTAAGTGCGTTGTTTTCATATTAGAATATATTTACTGTGTGTGCTTTGTCTGAGTTATCATTTCCAAATCATCGCAAAACGACCGCAAAGCATCTTAGGATCTTGGGAGAAGTTGACGACCGTGTACATGTTACAACCTCAATAGAATATCCTTATTAGTGGGTTACTTCCCGTGCTTCAAAAATAAGGACTTAATATAAAAGTTCTTGCGACCGGAAATATAGGGTCCCAGTGTGGGTGATTTCATTATGAAAATAACCATTCAACACCACATGGTAGATACATCAGAAATCTGAATTTCAGAACTACTAACGTTCACTTCAATATTTAATAAAATTCTAGAATAAAAAAGTGTATCACTTGTAAACTCTGAAGCAATTAATTACTCACATATTCAACGGATTCCTGTTTATAAAAGTAGACTCGAATTCCCGTTTAATTCACATGTAAACGAGACCTATCTTTAATAATTTCAGAGCAGGAGTCGCCCGGAAGTCTCCTTGGCGTTCAGAAAGGCTGTGCATCTTGGAATAATAGGAGCTGTTCGTGAACACACGCTACAAATCATGATAACCCACTACCACATTTTACAGGTACTTCATACGCCATAAATGACCCTGCTGTTATGATTTGTTGCAACTTTTCATGAAATTATGCCATTATTTCACTATAAACTTCAAACAGTCTTATATTGAGTTAATTTACAATTTTTATAAACAGAAAATTAGCGTCACCATTTATTTAAATCAGTTTACAGCAGTTCTAATGAACTCAGAAGATCAATATTTTACGAATAAGTACTATCTACTTTCAAGAAAACCTTTTGAGAATATGTTACGGTACTTTCTTTACTATAACTATACTAACAAAACCCAAACTGATATCTACTGATTGGTTTAACAAAGGACCGATGTCATTTTGAATTATAATAGTTGCTTTTCTTGCTTGCTCAGATTACGGAAATCCTAACACTCTATTATAATGTTATTTCATTCAGTAATAAAAAGTTATTTAATTTTTTAACTCTGCCGTAAGCATGGTTGTGTGAAATAAAACAAAAGGTTTGATCAACTCAGTAACTGATGAGTATGCTGAGACGATGTTACTAGATAACCACATTAAATTATTTTCGGCAATATCGAGACCAAGAATCAAGTGGGACCCCACTCATAGCATTTTAGCTCAGTAGCCAGAGAAGCTGGTCGTAAACCACAAGCTCAGCGTTAGAATTTCGATAGGGGAAAATGAGTTTAGAGTAATTTACTCGTTTAATACGGGTACTCAATAACTAGATCACTGCTCTGACATCAATACTGCTTAGAATAAACCTTCCGTCGTATTTGAATTTGCCATAAAGATGCCGGTGGTGACAAATTAAATGTACGGGCTGCAGAACCACTTCCAATAACAGGCTGCCTCAAAAACCCAGTGCTATCAGCAGCTGGCCATTAACGGGGGGACACGAGTTCGATATGTAAAAGGGGTAACCGATGCTTTGAATAATTTATTTACAAAAATTATTATTGCTGAAATACAAGTGACAAGAATGAACTCTTAATCTTTTAAAATGTGAAGAAACTTAAAACCACTATCTTATGCCCACTGATGATAAATTCGTTCCTTTGGTTTCGGAGTAAATTTTGTTTGAATAGCTTGATGAAATACTTTTTCGGGAAAAGTTTGAACTCCAGACTTCTCATGCTCAAAAGAGTCTCTGCTACAAAGTCACATCTACTGAGCTACAAATATTACCTGCTTATTTTATTTTGTAATTGTAGGGAGATTAGGTCAATAATAACCGTCCTTTAAAGTGCCAACGTTTCGGTTTTTTTATTCAGCCTTCATCAGGGCTATAACAGAGGGATTTTCTTTATTCACTAAGTACAATTAATTTAACACTCGTCTAATAAATAAGAATAAGTGAGAAAATTTCCCTACAATTAATCAACAAGGTCAAGAAATCAAGCAAGTGTTTATTTTGTAAGAAACATTTCACGAAAATTGAATGCGCCGTGGGATATGAAGTCGAGATTTCTCACAAAATTAATACAATGTAACAGACCGAAAGAAATGAAATTTAAACCCAAAACGTATCACATGAGTAGCGAGCGCTCTACCATCCACCTATATTCCCTATTGTCACTCACTTACATCCCCTTGTATGATGTTTCGAAGTTTGTGTGCAATTTACACCTGTTCAGTCTAATGTTGCAATAACACTTTTTTTGAAAACGGCAAGTGACAGAAATCGAACAAGGGATGCACGAAGACATCACATGCAAAAAGAGCACTCTATGCCCTGTTGACACATGACAATATTAAGTGATTGGAAAAAATACATATTTTTGTATTTAGGTTAACGTTGCAATTATGTGAAAAGTGCCGGGGTTGGAAGCCGGAACTTAGGTGTACAAGGGTGGTTGTATGAATGTGTCATGCGAAACCAGTGTAGATTATAATCTTTTCTCCGCTAATTTTGCTCGCATGTGTGTAGTAAGGTCTGTTAGTACAGTTTCGAAAGTCAGTGTCTTAAAAAACACGAAGTCGAGATTCCGAGCACAAAACCATTTTGAACACTTAAAGATTGTTGCATTTCTTTAGGATGATATCTGAATGGATGTGTGGAGGGTAGTATGTATGTTAGAAGCTTTGTAGTATAACATCGTACGTACGTCTATTTGCGTAGTTTCAACAATGTTAAAGATTGGTGCGGGTGACTAGGAGATAGACGCAGATTTACACCCAACATAAATAGTATAAAAATTGCCACTGTGGCTTGAAGTACAAATTGGAAGAATTGAATAAAGCGTTGAGCTAGTTCCCTTTCCCCAGACCTTACCATACTCATCTCCTAGGCTTTCAGACTTGCTTAGAGAGAATTATTGGCGAAATAAATATTGCATTTTAAATACCAAGTAACAGGAACAATACAATTCTTTTTTATCCGATGTCCGGTGTCAGGAACTGAGGGATCAGTCGTCAGGACACTACCTTTTGAACATTTAATGAAAAAAAGTAAGAAACTATTCAGTATTACCAAGCCACATTTCATGAATATTAAGGCTTCTGAACGATTTAGGATTACCCTATTATATTGCTGAATTTTATAAGACGTTTACTGTAATTAATGTCTTAATGTCTGAACAATTACATTTCCTCCAGTACAATAAACAAATTCTGAATTTTGCTTGACATAGCCCAAAAAAGTTGTATACTTCGCATCCCCTGTTTAAAAATTACTGACGAGAAAATATGATTTAGGGAATTTAGACTCATCTCATTTTGGAAGTATTTTTATTTAATATTGTGATTTAAAAGATTTTTTTAAGTCACTTCCCATAACGATATAATATGCGCCTCGACAACCTATCAAACGATCTAACCATCTTTACCCTACTGACACAAAAAAGGAGAATCAGGATCAATGACGCAAAATTACAAGCCAAAATTTTCATCCTTCCCAAACCAAACCCCACCTACTCATCCAAAATATACCCATTCAATAGCTTCCAAACCAAACACCAATAAAATATCTAAAACTCAAATTAGATACGAAATTATCATAGAAAGAGCACATCAGTATTCATCAAAAAATGACCAAAATATTTTAACTCTATCCCATATTAAATAACAAATCATCTCTTTGCGTAGAGTGTGGGAAAACCATGTACAGATTAATAATAAGATCGTCGCTTACTTACGCATGTCCGTATGGGCAGTACTCCGCCATATTAACAAGTTACAAATAATTCACAATAAAAGTCTTACAAAAATGCCCAAAGTCCCATGGTTCATTAGTAACCAACAATTACACACAGTTAAAAACTCGAACTCTTCCACGACTGCATATTAAATCTACGAAACACTATCCGACGCTCCTGCCACCAAACCATTCCAACTAGGTCAGATATACAAACACCATTGCAGAATAATTTCACGATACCCGAAAGACGTTTTCACCCTCCCCTAAAACCCAAATGGACAAATACTGTCTGTATTTGGCGCGACAGCCCGTGTTCGGGCCAGGGCCTACAAGCAGCGACCAGGTTTCGCGGCCATGGGTTAAGGGGGCACATGAAATTAGCACGAAGTCATCCCGTATTCTGCTCTTCTCAACCTGATATGTGAGTTTTCTCATCGTCACACAGCCACGTATACTAGAGCATTGCAAGGAAAACGCACACTATAATCTTTCCCGACCGAAAATCGAACTCAGGGGCGCGTCATTGGAAAGTGAGCACGCTGAGCTAAACCGCGAGAGCTAGATACACAAATACTACAACTATTAAAACCATACATTGAATCAGAATTCAATCTAAGAATCTCTTTAAATCCCAACCACCAAATGAAAGTGGATTGGTTTAGCCACGTGGATTATTATCCCTAATGTGAAGTAGTCTTATATGAACAACCTTGACAGATAGCAATGCCGAGCAAGTGGCATAATTTTTTTTAATTTAAAGATTTTTTTAAAGATTTGGAAGTATTTTATAACTGTTCCTGCCAAAGTTGTGTAATGTTTTCATTCCCTACTATTTTATAAGTATCAATTACAACGATCCTTATCGATGATATGAAATTTATAGACATGACATTATGTCAGTTATTGTTTGCTTTACTTTTTACAATTCTAGACCAAACAAATCCTAAGAACATTAAATTACGGATGTAAATTTAACACTCTTTACGTTAATTTTTAATAAGATATTGCATGCGCTATATTTGTGGAGAGCGACGTCTTCAAAATGTCAGCAGCGACTGAAATTCCGCACGCAATCACGTTTGTTCTTGCTGTATCCCCTCAAACAAACACGTACGTACATTCAAGAAAAGCGGGGTAATATTTATCCCAATATGAACTCCGTGTTCCTCTGTGATTTGTGTGAATATCCCTATTGCGGTTTCCGGAGTAACTCTGCATGGCAGAACGGTAGTTGATTTAATTTTATGAAGAAATCTCTAGTGTGCCTGTCCCGCGAGAGTCGTTAATTAGGCCTCTTATCGGTAGATGGCATCGCGGGTGCCGTGTTGGTCGAAAACAAAATAAATCACATGCAAAGCAACATAAAAGGAACCGCCTCTATGTGCTAGCCAGCACGCTACGCGGGGCGCGGGCCGTGCGTTTAGCGCCACCCGCCTTCCTCTCTCTCTCTCTCTCTCTCTCTCTCTCTCACGCTGTCTCTGTCTCTGCCCGCCGCGCTCTCAGCGCTCGAGCGTCTGGTACACTGTGGGCGAAACTGCCGCTTTGTCTGAGAAAAAATCATTATGTAAATCATAGTGATCTTGAATGTGGTTCTTGCGACCTCCTTTGTCTTTGTGTAATTTACGTAAGAGATACTATATGCGAAGAATTTCGTAAAACTTCTGTAGTGCCGATAATCTTGAAGCATGTCAGTGATATTGAACTTCAATTTTATAGTAGAGATTAGGAAAAAGTGAATCTATGAACGCATGAAGGTATTCTCGCCTTGTTTCCATCTGCAACTTTCCACAATAGGGACTAAAAGTACCAAAATGCAATGCACTCAATTTATCGAGAAATGTTTGTCCGAATGTCCGTGTTAACTGTTTCTTTTGCCAACACTATTTGCTAGAGGCTCTTAAATGAAGTAGTGCAGTAAAACTTTCTCAATGCGGAACATGCTCAATGCGGAAATCTGTATAATGTGAATATGAATTGTGGTCCTGCCAACAATAAATTTCGTTGTATTACACTGTATACTCCGGACTGTATTACACTGTATACTTGTCTAATACGAAAAATTACTGGTCCCTTGAAGTTCCACATTGAGCATGTTTTACTGTAATAAATTTTGTTGAGACCTTGTAAATATATTGTTTTTTTTCTTTTCATCGATGCTACTGTGAATACGCCAAGTGATTGTAAATTTCATATATTTATCTGATTTAAATTTCAACAGGATCTTTTTGAAATTATTAATTTAAGGAACGTAATTCAATACAGGAACCAAGTATTAACACGTTTGGTTCTAATGTATCTTTTGATTTAAATTACTTACAAGAAAAACTCACTGAAGACATCTGCATTTCATTCTTACAAACAACGTGTATACGATGAAATTGAAAAACCTGATAATTTAAATTATTTCTCTACATTGGTCATCTAAGTATATTTCAATAGACTTCGTTCCATACTACTGGAGTCATTTTACTCTAATTCTAAAGACATATTGATAGAAAGAAAATAGTGAATTGAATCCGTAATTTTAGGGAAGTATATCCACTTTCTTCGTAAAAAGAGTCGAGATATAAATTTTCTTTCTAATTCTGCAAGCTATAGATCAGTGTAAAAATGCAACTTGTCCTGCTTAAAATATATGTTCTATTGCGAAGTAAAATTCTAAAGTCTGGAAAAGAGAAAGAAGGCCAGTGCTCGTTTCTGGTCGTCACAGAGAAGAACTAGTATTATCAGCTAGGAAACGCCTAAATGCTCCATGACAACAGTAATAGACACTGAGAACATCGTAGACTTCAAACACTGGTGGTCAAACGTCAGGAAAGTTTGTCTAAGCTGGTTAGCCAGTCAACGAAAAAGATAATAACCGATGTTCAGAATACATATCCCAAAATAGTAAAATACATCCCAAAGGAATATCTCCATTTCTACCAGAAAGTTTTGACATAGCCACAGACTCAAGTGGAAATAGATGATGAGTAGATGCTGATAATATTATTTTAAATAGAATATTTTCCATGTACAAATAGCACATTATGTTAATTAACATCATATATTTATTCTGTGATTATATTGTTTCATAAGCCCAAAACTAAAGAAATAAAAAATTGTATTTTAATATTTCATAATTATTTTATAAAGGAAATTAGTCCAAGGTATAAAAACGGTTCTGGTTCTGTACATCACATAAATGCAAATTTGAAGTTACAGTAGCTCAATCAATCAATAACGATTAATTCTATAACTTTTGTGTTGAACATTGTTGTGTTGTCCCAGATGGCAGCTGTGGATGTTACAAATTTTTTTGTTTTTCTCAGTACTATGGACCAAGGATTTATTTCCCTTTTCAAATCACCGATTTAATTCTAAAAGACAAACCCTGTTTCATCTCCCAAACGGATTGTTTACTTTTCAAGATTAAATAAAGGGTTCGGGTGTAAAACATGGTAACCCACGTGGAATCATTTGCGAGATGTAAGCAAGAGAACATTTTGGCTCTAAAGGGTTTTAATGGGGTACATAAAGATAACAAGAGCCGGGGGACAATTAGGCGTATACATAGTTTGGACTATTTGAGAATCACAGCGCATGGACAGCGGATGGAAGCGTATGAAAATGTTAATACCACGAAAACTATAACTTTGAGGGTTACCTTATTCTTGAGTGTAAGAATGTGCGTCGTAGTTATGCTAACATTTTATTCACGTAATAATTTGCGCTTTAATGGCTGATTTTGACCAAAGATTTCTTAATAATTTTGTTTCCGACGGTGAAATTGCAGTTTCTGCCCATCGTGTTGTCCTATGCCGTGTTTTCTCACTCCGCCTTCTCCTGCGTTTCATCACGTGATTAGAGTAATTAACTCTTCAACTGTTAATTCTCAAGCCTGACATGTCACTAAATAAGAAGAAAAACGAGTTCTCACAGCCCCAATCAGGGCAGGGCCTGAAATGTATGACGTAATATACACGGCACGAATCCATTACCCAGCAGGTACTCCGCTGGTGCCGCAGGGTAAAGAAGCGGATGCATGCCGCCGACTGTGTCGTGTTTTCTCTGATTTGCGTTATGTGAGTATACTCACCTTAAATAATTACATAACAATTCAAAGTATGAGAGCTAGGTAAATGTAGGTTTTCAGGGGAATATTTGCAGCATTCGTTGAATAACAAACGGCTCTTCCTGGCACATAGTATGTGCCAAAATGTAAATACGGAGATTCCATCTGGACGTTGGTTCATGAAATTTCGAGGTATTTACTCTGTGAAATACACGTGTTTTGCTTATCTTCCAGTCTGTACGGCAATCATAACTTGGTTAAGTGAAGAATTGTCATATTTAAGTTTTCAATGTACGAGTACGTGATGTTTCAAAAATGATCTTTATTAGGAATGTCAATGGTTAAAAATTACGAAAATGGAAACATTCATATTAACAAAAGACAAATAACGTTCAACAAATTTAATGAAGTTATTCTTATTCCTTTGGTTTTAATGAGTGTAGTTCTTAGTTCAAGTACACAAATCAATTAATTGGATTCTATTGTGTAATACATTAAGGCCATCAGAAGCTGATGCGATCAAACGAAAGTGTTTCATTTTCTTTTATGCATTCATAGTTTTATCTGATCATTTGAGCATTGTTTCGCTTTTAGCACTGGTGCTGAAAATGGGTCTTTTAGCACGCGGAACATGCCCTAAAAATATCCGCTTTTATTAGTGCCTGTTTAAAAAAAACTTTTTAACAATATAGTTGCAAATAAGTTGACAGTATAGTACACACACGTGTAAAACTATCTACCAATACGTTTCAACCTGAATGTTTTAAATTTCTTTGCTCGTAAGACCACGAGTTCACAAAAGGCGAAGGCGAAAATTATGTATGAGAGACGAAAATGATGTAGGAGAAATGATGAGATTTCTGATACGACAATGTGGCTTACGTTTAGGAAGTTTGCTTAATATGGTGCAAGAACTTAACCACTTCTGTGGATCATTATTTTGTATTTTCTCACATTCTACTAGTTAGGTACAGAAAGTTATGCAATGCTGCAGCAAAACACGACAATTTTTGTCAGAAATACTCGCTTTGTTGCTCCCTCACACTGAAAAAGTGGATAATTCATGCACCTTTATATCGCAAATTGCCTTTTCTAATATGTTGTGTAGTTAGAGTGTTTTGTCATATTTTGTGAATCTTTGATGTCGAAAAATTGATACACGGCAATAGGTTTGTCTGTCGTATATCTGTGAACAAAGCTAGCGCGTAAATCGTTCACAGAACTTTCATCAATTCTGATTGCCATCAGTCGATCAGGCTGATGTTGCGGATTCTTGAATTTGAAACGGATATTTTAATTGAGGAGTTCTTTATATGAAGCTAGAGCGACATTTTCAAATTTTTCTCAAAAATAAATCGAATTTTTTCATTACTTTTCATGTTATAGAACAATATAAACATAAAAAATGGCATTGGTAGGATTTTCGTGGAATTCTCTGAATTTCCGGAAATTGCAAAAGTTTAAAATGTTTTTCGCTATTTATTGAAATTAGACATTTTTTCTTAAAGAAATGTGTTCAAAATAATATATTTAAATAATGTTATCGAGTTTTTATTCGAACTCGTCCGATATTTCTAAAAACCTCTGAATTTCCTTTGATTGTTAGCAAATTTCAAATATCCAAATTTCTTTTTAAAATTACGGGAAGATTTTTCTACTTTCTCAGGCGGTTGGTATACTGGTTACGTTAATTGCTTACTAATTATAAAAATCTGAATTCGAATCCCGTCGTGAATAAATGTTTTTACAGTTCTAAAACACTTTTCCTTATTCAAGTAGTTTGAATATACGAACGTAACTACATCAAATAATTCGAGAAAGTTCGTAGTGTTGTAGCCCCACTAGTGTTTTTGATTCGCTTAAGTTAGATAAGTGGATGAGAAATTGTATATTATATTCAAATTTTGAAAACAATCAATGTAATAATTAATTTAAAAGGATATGATTTCTGAATTCATTTGAATACATCATCAGCTGATGTGTTGTCTTTACATTGTTTTCTGAGATTAGTCGGAATATTTTGTTGCAAGCCAATTAATACCTAATCAATGATTCTTAATGCATATGAAAAGTTGTTTCTATCAATACAGTCCACTACTGATTGATAAATAAAAGTGAAAATTCAATTTTATTTAATTTTAATACTTATCTCATTTATAAATATACGACCAGTCAGATAAATGTATATAAGAAGTTCTTTCAGACGTCTGTGTGGAAATATATCAGTGAAATAATATAAACGAGTGGTTCTACAGAATGGCACAGACTTTTCCGTATTAGTTTTCTATTGCCTTTGGTCTCGGCTAGCTATTCGGACTTGTAACAGATTCTTGCCAGCTACCATCTATCGTCGCCCAAAGTGCACTTTTTTAACACACAAAGTTTTCGGTTTCCTAATAATAGAATAGAAATATAAATTTTAGAATATTGAAGAACAGTAAAACCTCGTCCGAAATGGCAATTTTCTTTGAAAAATTTGGAGCCGTTTTTAAGTAAATGGCCTTTAAGCGCTACTAAAAATGAGAAATTTGAAGCTGTTTCTCACAGAAATTTTTTGAGTTTTCGGAACACTTCATTTGAAGTCATTTGAAGCACCTACACCCACAAATATAATAATGTTTACAAATTGCTGGTAATTTGCATATTAAAGATGTGAGAGATCTTTCAAAAAAATTACATTTGTGTAATTTTTGATAAAACAAAAAATACCTCAAAATAAACTTAACATCATATTAAAGAGTGCAATTAGCACTATCCGTTCGAAAAACTCTGGAACCATTTATGAGAAAATGGCATTTGAGCGTTTCTGAAATGCGGAAATTTGAGTTAGTTTCCACGGAAAACAGTTGAGTTTTCGAAAAAACTTTACTTGACATTATTTAAAGCACATGTACTCATAAATGTAATAATGTGAAAAAATCACGACAAATGTAAATAGTACGACGTGAAAGACATGCCAAAATATTATATTTTTGTAATTTTTGAAAAAACAACAACAAAATAACAGAGCAATATGACGTTAATGTCATGTCGTAGAGTACATTAAGCCCTCTCACTATCAAAAATTTAAAGAAAAAATTTGCGGTCTTTTTTGAGAAAATCTTGTTTTTGTATTTTTTAAATTTGCACATATTGCACGAAAACTACTAAAATTTTCAAAAAATTGTGTTTGTCATTAATGAAAAAAAACTTACTCTGGAGAACATATTTTATTTGCAGGAAAAATCTCTATCTGCAATTTTGTAGTTGTGGGGAGACGACGAAAAAAATTCTTCCTTTTACAATTTTCGCAAATTTAGAGTTAAACGTGAAAAATCGGACATATACCGCATTTATAAGTATTTTACTCTATTTTTACAAGAAATTTAAAGAAAAAATTTGAAGCGGTTTTTGAGAAAATTTTGAAAATGTCCAGGGGGCTTCATGTTAAGTGCCCCCCAAACTTTGAAGAAAATTTTTCAAACTCGCGGCGCCTCGAGTGGAACCAGATCGACCCGAGAATATCAATTATGGAAGAAATGGTACTTATGGGCGGTTGCAGTGGTGCGTCGTGGCTGCGGTAGTAGCAGCCGCGGAACCCTTGACAGACGGGAGCAATGTCCTGCGGGAGGTACCGCCTGCGAACCCGCGTTCCGTCCAGGAGCCGTGTCTCCCGGGTCGATCCTTCTCGGCACTCGTACACGTATGTCGCGCTGGGTAGAGAGTTCATTCGTGACAGGGCGCGTCGCTGCCGATTCGGGTTTTATTCCCTCGCCGCCTGGTGAGGGGAGGGGAAGGGGTTGTGCCCCTCCACTAGCGGAGCGGTGGAGCGTCACCCCAAGCTGCTCCTCTGATTGGGGGGATACCACATTCCTCCCCGCTTTATTGTGGGCATATGGGTGCCCACGATTGCGCCCGTGACCGCCGCGGAGCTGGACCTGGTGAGGCGTCTCTGCTGCTAGGTTCTGAGAATAACTCAGCCTCTGGTCGCACCCCCGCTCCTGCTGCGTCACCTGGCGAAGTTACCGACTGAGCTGGTGCCTCGTGCGTGACGGCTGGCTCTGTCTTGTGCATTGTGGCTGGCTGAAAATAAAAAGGAATATTACTTCTTTGCGGTGTGTCGTCCACTCTATGTGTATTCCACCGTTTTGTTATCTGATTTTCATGCCTCCTTGTCATACCATTTTCTGATTGTACCAGATACATTTTATAGCCTATACTCTCTCTAATTATTGCTGGAATCCATTTTGGGTATACTTTGAATGATTTTATGTACACTTTATCCCCAACTTGAAACTTGGTATTCTCAATACGTTTCGGGCGTTTGTGGCTTGCACATCTCGGTGCGCCTAACTGCTGGTATGTTGTTAGATTTATTATATTCACTGTAGCCCCTGTGTCGATCTGGAACTCAATATATCTTCCCAATATTTCCAATTGTAATTTCATCTTTGTTTCCTCCGACGGATTTAAAATTAGGTTGACTGTCTGTATTTGGTCTATTTCCATTTCTTCCGACCTATTGTTGCCATCTTTCACACTCTTTGGTTTCTGTCGCTGTGTGACTGTCGCCAGTTTTTTCTTTAAGCAAACACTTTGAATATGTCCTATCTTTTTACAGAATCTACATATTGCTTCCTTAAACCAACACTGACTGCGTTTATGGTTCTTCTCACAACCCGGGCATGATTTAACTTCTTTTCAGCTCGTTCTTTCCCATTGTAGTCACCTTGCTGACTTCTTCTGTTGTATTCATCTGCGTTTCCAGATTTTCCGACATTTCATATGTTGTGGCAATCTTCATTACTTCTTCCAATGCTGGGTCTTCTACTCGAATTGCCTCCATACGCACTTTATTTATCGGGGTATGTAATATCACCATATCTCGTATCATACTACTTGCATAGGAATTTGCACAATCCCTTTTTTCGCACTTAAACTTACATGATTTCGCTAGACCTTTTAGCTCAGCTACCCATTCTGCGTGTGTCTGACCTGGTTTCAATTTCGTTTGAAAAAACTTATATCTTGAGGTCACGACATGCACTCTCTTTTCGAAATGATCGGCCAGCTTTTGTTTCAATTCACTGAATGTTAATGTTTTTGGATCCTCCGGACATATCTTCTTTATAGTTACGTAGATATCTTCTCCTACACACGACAACAATTGGGCACGCCGCTGGGCTTCATCTGTCACCTGATGTGCTTCTAAATGCTGTTCAAAACGTTCTATATAAATCGTCCAGTCTTCTTGATCTTTCCTAAACTGTGGAAATACTGGAACTTGTCGAACTTGTTGTTTCGATGTTTCTAACTGATTCATTAACACCCTGATCATCTGTTCACTTTGTTCACGTTGTATCTTCATCTGTTCTTGATGCTGGCTTTGTAGCATTGCTATCACTTGTGCCATTTGTTCTGTCATTGTTCTGTTGAGTCTTGGACTATGATCACCGCTTATTACTGTTCTTCACACGTCTTGTTCGTAAATCCTCGTCGCCAATGTAGTGATTGCGGGATCAGGTTTAGTCAAAAACATAAGTCTAAAAATACTTTTAATGTTTCACTTCACATCTCAACAAAAAGAAACACAACCAAAATTGTTCTCAGGGCAGCGTCCTTGCCCCAATGCTAAACTTGATAAGCCGGCGGCATAGGCAGCCGACTGACTTGCTGATAACGGCTGTTATCTCGGGCGGTTGCAGTGGTGCGTCGTGGCTGCGGTAGTAGCAGCCGCGGAACCCTTGACAGACGGGAGCAATGTCCTGCGGGAGGTACCGCCTGCGAACCCGCGTTCCGTCCAGGAGCCGTGTCTCCCGGGTCGATCCTTCTCGGCACTCGTACACGTATGTCGCGCTGGGTAGAGAGTTCATTCGTGACAGGGCGCGTCGCTGCCGATTCGGGGTTTTATTCCCTCGCCGCCTGGTGAGGGGAGGGGAAGGGGTTGTGCCCCTCCACTAGCGGAGCGGTGGAGCGTCACCCCAAGCTGCTCCTCTGATTGGGGGATACCACACTTATGGTTTAGGCGCTAGTGTTATTCTCACACGGACGGACGGACGTTTTGAAAAAGCAACTTTTTCGGTGTCATGGGACCCCAAAACGTATATTTCCGTTATAATCTCGAAATTAATTTTCCGTACATAACTTTCCCTATACTACGTGTATTACTTTGTATATACTTACGTATACGGGAAAGTAAAAATATATTAAATCAGTTAAAGCCTATCATCGGTTCTTCACGTTGTTTGTTTAGTTGATTATATTGTTTTTTTTTCACATTTGATTCGATGTTTTCCTTTTCCTATTCAAGTTGTTCCCATTAAATTTCTTTCTTATTACGCATGTGGTTTAACATAGCCGATCAGTTAGTTCTATTTTCAAAACATTTTGCGACTTTTTGTGTTGTGTATTTTAAATATCGATCTGCAAATATTTTTCGTTTGTGTGTTTGCGCACTTATTATTAATGTAGAGCCAAATAATTATGTTTCGATGAGCCAGATCACAATGAAACCTCGTACAAAAAAGGTCTATCTTTGAAAACTTGCTGTTTAGAGTAAAGTTTTTTCAGGTATCTAATTTAAAGATACGCTATTTCTGTTTCGACAGTATATTCTTCATACATTAAGTATTTTTAATACTCAAAACTCAGTCAGTACACGAATTACACAATAATTACTTGAGACTATCTTACATAAAACGGCCGAAGTCTTCCTCACCTCTACAAAAAATTAGAATGTTTACCCATTTTTTCGACTGTAATTTTCAAATTTCCTTATTGTTCTTATGATGTAGTATATATTTTTGAAATACTAAATATTGTCAGTAATATTCATTTCATTCAGTCATAATCATTTGTTTCAAATCCTTTTGTCTTTTATTCAAATTCTAAAATATTCCCAATTTTTGTGAGAAACCTACTTGGGAGTTTACTGTTATAGTGACATTCAACTGGACTCGCGTTCAGTTGTATGCGTTACCCATTTCCCTTACATTGATCCAGTCATTTTATAGTTTAAAGAAAAAGACCCAATGATATGTAATATGGAAATGAAGCTCGTGAAAAGTTTTAAGAGGAATCTATTTCATATAATTAAAGGAAAGTCATTGGAGCTATTCATGGTTACAGAATCAGGTAGAAAGTGTTAAATTATTCATAGATATCTATAAACACAGGAGTTGCTTCAGTACGTAGGTGTAATTAAAATAATAGTAGTGTAAGTAGGTGTCACAAAAATTAACATCTGTAAGTTCATTATTATTTTGTAAATGAAATTGAAGTCCAGGAAACAGTTGAATCGGTGGTTTATGTTTATGATTAACTTTTATTAAAAATTATATATTTTTAACCATATTTTAACAAACGGAATATAATTCAAATGTTCAAACACACGTACATTCATTCAGATGAAGGAATTTCGTCATCATCAAGAAATACATAAAAAAATCTTGAAAGTATTAATAGCACTGAAAATAGTCTTCAGAAGCGACGTTGATCCTTTAGGAGGACGTCTCTTAAACGTACTAAGAAAAATATCTTTGGCTTTGAAGAATGGGCAGTGTTACAGTTTATGTATAACAATTGGTGACGCATGTATTAAATAATTATACCTCTTGTTTTTCTTGACTACTGGCCAAAAGTGAATCAAAAACACATTCAATAATGAATCAAAGTAACTGTGTGTGTGAACTTAATGCATTAGTGTAATGAATTAATGCAATTTTATGTCAGATTCAAATCGTAGACAATATCACTGTAACTATCGTTATCTACTGTGCATATAAGGTCCTACATTCAGTATGTTTGTTAGGTACTTCTTGGAAATAGAGAATAATTTACATTTTTTCCAAAAATGTTTTAGGTTGGTATGCTGAAATATTCGAATTTCTTGAGTCTGCGCAATTTGTGTAATTTAGTTTAATTTGAAATGAATTAAAATATCTTGTAATATTCAAAATATTGTCGAAAACTAAATTTCAATGCTGAAAAATTGCTGGAAAAAGATTTTTCTCAGTTGGATTAATTCAACATCTCCATATTATATCTCAATAAAGTCCTTAGCAGTGTTTCGAAAATTGTGTTTACAGTGCTCTGCTAACTGCCAACACGCAACTCTGAACGCATGCCCGCAAAGTACTCATACTCGTCTTGCACCCTAGGCAGCCCGTCGCATACCTGAGTGTTTTCTGCCACTTCTCTTTCAAAACGCAGAGTTCTCCCACCTTCTTCCAATTCCCAAACTTGTTCACGTTTTTGGAGCACACTTGAAGAGCATCGCGCTGGCAGGGGACGGCCTCAGCACGTCACCATGCCTTCGCGCCACGCCACGGCAGGGAGACGAGAGCGGCCACGAGAGCGGAGGCGGGGTGCGGTGGCGGCGGCGGCGCGCCGTGCAAATACACGGAGCGTGTGGCGTGACTCCAGGTAGTAGTGCATGATGTCACTCCAAAATAAAACAAACAGAACGGGCAGAAAAAGCGGCGCGGGCGGCGCGGGCGGTGCGGGCGGCGCGGCGGCGGAGCGCCAATGCGGAGTGCCGGGCGCGGCGGTAGGCCCCGCCCCGCAGGTGGCCGCCCGCCTGAGGATTGGCGGCCGCCGCACCTGGAGGGAGCGGGCGGCCGCGGGGGCGGCGGCGGAGGCGGCGGCGGCGGCGGCGACGGCCTCGCCGGGGGCCACGGGCCGCGGGCCCTGCACGCCGCCCGCAGCCATCCGAGTCCACCTCCCTCACCCGCCCCTCCCGCGCCGCGTCGCCGCGGCCACGCTCGCGCGCTGCCCGATTTCTGGGCGGAGCGGTCCCCCCGGCGGGAGCGTCCATGCTGCCGCTAGCAGGAGGAGGAGATGGTTGTAGACGCTATTTAATGACGAGCCTCTGCCGATAGGGATAGTACACGGGGGAGTGCCGGGAGAAGTGGGGGAGTGGCAGTCGGAAGAATAGGTGTGACAGTGGTATCAGGGAAACATGAGGATGGAGGAGGACATATGGAGGATGAAGGATACTGCAAGGCAGAACTTGAGAGTGGATGTGGGTTTCACATAGTCGGTGTTGAATACAGACTATGAAGTTTAGGGTAGTGATATTAAACGTATTTAGAGAACCATCAAAGGGATAGAAGCGCTGTCGAGGACGTTGTTTGAGTGTCCGTCGATTTTAGTCAGGATAATAATGATAGTGATCAGTTTTCGTGTGTACTAGTAGTAAGGGTGGAGGCGATGTGAATGATGGAATTCGTCAAATGGTAGTGAGGTTAGCAGCAACTGAGACTTCGGCAATGGCAGCAGAGAAGCCGGCGCTCACTGCTTGCCGTAGCGACCTGTACCGCTCCCGCCGTTTGTTTCGGAGGCATTTCACAGCACAGCAATGCACAAATTGTGCATTAGTTCCTCGTGTTGAGATTACTACGCTAGGGCTATTTTAAATACAATCAGGTTTAAGTGGGACATTTTTTCAGTATTTTTACAAGTTTGCCATGGTATTCTTTTTAATACGTCGATACTTACTTTTGTTTGGAAATGAGCCATTGAATTACAATTGCTTTTCGGTTACCAATAAGGATGGCATTTATTCCCGAAAACGTATTACCTAAGTCATTCTAAATGTAATATTCTCAACAAAATTTAATGTTCTACTCGTTCGGCTGCATCATCATGCTTGACTTTGATGTTTTCGTCATGCATTCGCAAAGAGATTTTTAGATTTTGAAACAATTGTGTACTTACCATAACAATTGTGTACATGTGGTACTTACCATTTATAGACAGCTCGTATTCATGTATATTTCTTTCTATGAAAAACGAAATGCAACTGAGAATAGAGATACTTAAAAAATAGGATATTTCATGATATTTCATAATTTGAATGGAGATACATTATTACCTTGGGAAGCAAGCAATTGTTTTTACGAGTATTTATGCTATATCGTTTTTCTAAATATGCAGTTTTAAATTTTATTCTCTTTTTTAGAGAAACCACTTAAATTTTTAGAGAAATCACATTTTTCTTACATCATATTTATTATTTTTCAAATCTCGTATTTACTGTTTTCCATTTCGCTGTCTTATTTTTTTAGATATTCTAGACTTCTTTGAATATTTTTTTCATATTCATCGTCTTTTAATAGATTCAATGTCATGGCTTTGAAGGAAAGTGTTATAAATTGCAGAGTCCAGTATATTATAATCATTTGTTCTTCTCTTACTTTAGTATCTGAAAAATATTCTCTTTCTTCTATGGACAGCTCAGTGGGCATCTTAAGGCAAACGTGACGAAGAATATGTGTTCCTCAATGATTGACAGAGCTTAGTGTCAATAACAAACTTCTTCCTGCAATTTTATTAAGAATTTTATTTGGTTGTTTTCATACATTTTGAACAATATCAATGTGAAATCATATTTAGTTAAAATTTATGTTAAAAAGTATTTTGTACACATTATAACCTGTAAATATATAACGAATAAACAAAGAATACTTGAAACAATGTTCAGCAAATTTGTTTAATTTTTTTTAGAAATATTAGTAAAAAATGCTTGAGAAATTAATGTTGAGGCGGACGTGTTTTTGAAATATTTTCAATTCAATTTCTTTCATTAAAATATTCATAATTTTACGAAAAAAATATATTCTATTGACACATTCATATTGTTCTATTGCTGCTTTAATATGCGCCACATTCATTCATGTGGATTAAACTGGACTATGTGGATTAAAAATGTTTAATTATTTTCTCCTACTACATTTAAGTTTTAATTTGTAACTCACTCAAAACCAGTACATTACTTGACCAAACAATTGAAAGAATGGGAAAAATATAAGAAAGATTAAATGTTTGAAAATATGCTCTTTTACCTGTGATCTTGAATTTGTGGTAATGAATTATTCTTTTCTCTAATGTTTGTCAACTGCATTATAAGCATTGTGATTATAGTTTTTTAAACTATTGTTGATAACAGTCAGGTTGAATAAAGCTATATTAGCTCACCAATGTTTCATAATAATATTATTGGATTATGATGCAATGTAATGTAGCAGAAATGAAATGTAGCAGAACAATAGTATTACAACACCTAAATGCAAAATGACCAATGAGTGGAACATTACACACAAGGTTGGGCAAAATACTTTAAATTTGATATTTAAATATTTCGGACAATACTCTTTGTAAATAAGTATTTAAATGTATACCCAAAATATAGTAAATAAAATTGTATTATATCTTTTTATTGCAACAATATATTGTAATTGTCAACTACAATAAATTTGTAATTGACGTAATACAAATTTATGAACAATAACTGACAAAGAGTTATTAATTACTTAATCTACGTTACTTATTATTATTATTATTATTATTATTATTATTATTATTTTGATGATGATGCCAAAACAAAATGTATTTACTTTTGAGTGAGTACTAAAATATTGTAAATATTGCACTAAATGTAGATGGAATTATTTCCAAAAGCGAGTTGTTATTTTCAAAGGACAATAAGTAAATGAGAGTACGTTACGTTCATTCGTTAGTTATAATTGTTGATTATTTGTAAAATCGTACTTTCAAATTTCATCCTTTTTAAAATCGTACTTTCAATCGTAATATGAAATCGTATTTTCAAAGATATTAATCGAAACGAACTGCTCCTAATGATTGTAGACAATGGTGTACGTCAAATACGAGTATTTAAATACTGCTCAATCCATTAAAGATGCATTGTAAAGATATTACTGTACATGCAGATTATTTTTCTGAATGTAATTAACCCATAATATCAACGAAAGTAAAAAAAAGTTTAATTTTTTAAAATTTATTTTTACATGTCTCATTTTACATGTTTAACATTATTTTTACATATTTGGACATGTTTGTCTTTCAGGGGTTTGGACATTACAAACATATAACTGGCGATTTGATACTCACAGGAACCTGTAATAGGAATTATTAACAATTAAATTTTTGAAAAGAGGTTATGCTAGGGAAAAAATGAAGTTTGTAAATAAGATAATGAATGGAAGGATAATAAATTGTAAATGTAGAAATTATGGTGGATGAAATACATCTTTAGGAAATTTTGATAGTATACATCGAGAAAAATGATGTTTAACCTAAATTGAAAATGCGTGTCTGTTGTAAGTAATCCAAGTAGTTGAAACTTTTAAGGCTTTGTGAACGAATCAGGGAGTGGATAGTGTCAATTTTCAGTTCATTATGGAGTTGAGGGTTGGGAATATACCAGGGCGCGTGAAATATTTTCTGATGAATTTATTTTGGAGAATTTGTAATTTGTTAATATGCGTTTTGGCAGCATTGGACCAGATGGGGCAAGCATAAGTAAGGGTAGGACGAATAACTGTGGTATATATTAATTTTGCTGAGTGAATGTTTATAGGCGATTTATAGTTAACGAGGGAGTGTAATTTATAAATTTTAGTGTTAGCTTTATATATAATGTTTTTAATATGGGCATTTCATTTATGTTTAGTGTCTAAGAGGGGTCCAAGATATTTAATAGGTGTGTTGGGTGATATCCAGGGTATAGCTTGATTAAGAATTAATATTTCTGAAGGAGTGATTGGTTTACAGAGTGTGAAGATTTTAGCTTGACATTTAGTCATGTTAATTTTAATTTGCCATTTAGAGGTCCAATTTGTATAAAGCAGGAGGTCGGATTGTAGTCTATTTTTGGCAGTTGTTAATTTCTTATGACTAATGAAGAATGCAGTATTGTCAGCAAAGAGGGCTAATTCTGAGTAGGTAAAGTTGGAAATATCAGAGAGATAGATGTTAAAAAGTAGAGGAGATAGACAGGACCCCTGGGGCACGCCCACGACAATTGAAAATAGTTGAGAAAAAGATGAATTATTTTGAACAAATAAGTAGGAATTCCAATTTGGTGTAATTTATAAATAAGAATATGATGCCAAGTTTCGTCGATGTCCAGTAATAATACAATAGTATATTGTTTAAGGTGAAAGGAGTTTTCAATTTGTTCTGTTAGTCTTAAAAGTTGATGAGTAGTTGCATGCTGATGAGTGGAGCCAAATTGAGTGGGAGGAATAATTTTGTCAATTGTAGTGAAGAGTAATAATCTGTGATGTATAAGGGTTTCAAATATCTTGGAAAGAGAGGAATTGTTTCATGAACTTTGGAAAAATAGCAAAAATAAGATAAACGAATTAACTTTTTATTAAAGTGTTTAAGGTTTTCTTAAATACACCAATTTTCGAGATATTTAAATATAAAATACGTATTTCAAATACAAGTATTTAAGTACTGCGAACCCTAATTACTCATTAGAAACAGAGTTTTAAAAAATAATCATTTTTCATGAATACGAGAACGTTTAACCTTGGTTTTAACAGATAACTCCGAAAGGATGAGTCACTACATAACGTCATCACTGTGACAGATTAATTTCACAATACTGTACAAATAAAAGTGGTACAAATACAAAATTGTGTTCGGACGCTTTTTAACACATTTCGTCAAGATTTGCTGGGCAATAATTATGTTAATTTAATTACCCATAAACTTATCTCATTGTATCAAGATTGTTTTCTTAATAAAGTTGACTCTGTCATGTAATTTCGAATCTCCACAATAAAACAGAAAGCTTAAATATATAATAAAATATTATTTCGTGCTCGAATTAAAGAGAGCGTTTTGTTCTTCAGAAATAACACAGCAGTTAATAATAATGTCATACTGCACCGTGGAGTTCTAAAATTATTTTTAAATATAATAAACAGAAATTATCGGATAAAAATTAAACATTTTCTGACCTTTATCGAAAACTTTTTTATTTTCTAAACTTTGGGTTAATATTTTAAAACATGGCTTACACCTTTTTGCATTAACCTTTTGTGTGAAAGAATATCTACAATTATTTTATTTAAGAATATATGTTTAGAGTATTGTGGGACAAAATGTTGATTTCTTTCCAGCTGTAAGTTGGCTTTCCTGAAAACATAACTCTTAAAGAATTATGAAAATCACTACTATCTAACAACCAATAAAATTTTAAATACAATGTGTGTTTTAGTAAATTTTGAAAGTTTTGTTTTAGAATTTTTGTTAGTTATTTAGAAAAAATGTTGTGTCGATATTGAGTAATATATTTCATTAGCACAATTTAAAATTGCCTAAATTTAATGCTTTGTCATTACAGAAATTCTAAATGAAATCATTACAAATTTAGAAATTTATTACAAAGAATGACTGAAGTTATTTCAGTGGTGATTCTCCTTATAACCTATAACATTGCGTCTGTTCCATTGTGCAATACGTATTGTTTTTTATTATATTTTTGTCATAAGTGTTTTTTGCACAATTTGTTATTTTTTGTTTATATTTTCACATGTATTTCGAAAGGTTTCCTTGTAATATAAGAAAGTTTCTCTATAAATTATTGAAATGTTCTGTTTTATATGAATGTTTTATATTAAACTAAAACATATTTTTAGTAAAATGTCTACACGCGCTGGGACAGAGAAGTGACTGGCAAATGAACTCATAGGTTCATGCCAAACTTATAAAAGTGAGCAAGATGCAAGGAGTGAACAAGATGGGTGTGTGCAAGTGCATGGGTGTGTGCAAAAGTGAGCAAGATGCAGAAGTGAACAAGATGAGTGTGTGACATACTATATAACCCAGACATTCACTCATTATCGATGCTTTAAACTTTAAAGCATACCTTAAGATATTTAAGGAGGCAGACAATACGGTGCATCCAAGAAACAGACGACGCCAAACATACACTGTTCCAGTGCCCGAGGTGGAACACGTTAAGGTATCGTATAAAATGGGAGATCAGATAGAATGTCGCAAACCGTGGTGACACTAATGATTAGCAACAGAGAAAACAGGAGAGAGGTGGAGACCGCTCTCCAGAAGAAGGAAGAAGCCAAAGAATCAGCTAGAAGAATCAATGTGAAACTTAAGTTGTACCTTAACGGACTATAGAGGGGCATCACCCCACGGTAATGTGTAAACGCGACTTTAGGGGGGCCAGGAACATACAGGTTTTGTGGTGTTAGAAGGCAAAAATTTCACACTGCTAATGAGTGTGGAACCTCCTCATCGTCTTGTTGAAGATTCTCTCAGTCGGAAAAAAGGTATTTCATACTAATAATCATTCACCTTCAAGCAATCTAACTTGTAAGTATTTAAATAATGTATTTTTAAAGAAGATTCTTTAAAATATCTGCGAGCTTCGTTTAAGTCAAAGTTGAATGAGATACAATAACAATAGGAGTACCAATACCTTTCCACCTAACTTTTCTAACGTAAGCGCTGTAGGTAGCAAATATACACTATTTGAACATAATGCAATTTTGATGAAGACTGTGAATATCATAATTGCCTATTAAATTTTTAAATTAAAATATTGTTAATATTACAATCAATATGTATTTAAATATTAGAGGAGACTACGGCTGATTGGCAGTAGTTGGTAGTTTTTTTACGCAAATACGGATTAGTATTGACAAGTTTAAAATATATCACAGGAAACAACTTAGGCTACATTATTGTGTATTGTATACATTCGTGAATGTTTGGCTGTGGAGCTTTAAGTAAATGTGCAAAAGTGTACCAATCATCCCTACTTGTGGGATTGATTAGCAGAGGCCTTGGGGTAGAAATGCAGTTACACGGGATAGATGGTCACACTACACTCTTGAAAGTGTGGGATAATAAAGAAATGCCAACACGAATTATTTATCAAAATTTTATTTACACAAATAAAAACGAACAAGTCACTGTTCCCTCGAAAAACTACCTCATATCGGCAATTATTAACGTCTCATAGCGTCAAAATTAAGTATTTAAAAATCAATCTTGGATTTGATTTAATCAGTCTTTTATCTAATTTAATAAAACGCGCTTCTTGTCTTTCTTGTAACATTGAGAAAGTAACGTCTATTAATTCTTTCAAGTTTCACGTTCAAAAAATCTCGAACTTGCGATAGACGAGCAAGGGCAAGGCAACATGCCAGTCTTTGCATCAGGAATGTTCTCACTTCTTTATGTGTGTTTTCAAATTACTTCCATTGTTCTTCTCTTCTCTCATGATGCATTATTTCTGATATTCCGTCTGATGCCCTTTTGATCGGTTATACAATGTATTAAAATTGTTCAATTGCACGTTCTATTCCATTCAATTTTGCTTTCATTCGACATCGGATTACATACTATTCTTTTGGATAACTTTTATTATTACATGATTTATTATTCGCATTAATTTCTGCAAACATATTATCTTGGAATTTTCCAGAGCTGTATGAAAGACGCGCGCGCGGTGCTCCTCTTGAAGTTCCCCCGCGGGCGCCACCCGCCGCACGGCGGCGCGCGGAGTGTTGCGTACCCGGCAGGAGTAAACGCGGCGCGGCGCGGCGCGGCGCGGCGGGCGGCGGCGACGCGCGCGCGGGTAATGGATTGGAAAGAGTTGCCTTTGGACGCACGGCGCCACCCGCAGCCGCCGGCGCTCCCCTCTCTCTTTCTCTCTTTAAATTTGTTTATTGTCCGCGCGCGCGCGGCGCTAATGGAAGTGGGCCGGGCGCGTTGCTCCGCGCCACGCCGTCCCGCCCCGCCCCTCCCCGCCCCGCCCCCGCCCCGTCCCACCTCGCTCCGCTGTTTCTATGCAAAGCGCGCCCGGCGCAACGGGGCGCGTCGCCCCCGCCCGCTCCGCGCGCTGCGCCGTGTTCTCTGATGGGCGCTCGCGAACGCACTGCCCGATTACGACCCTCGCGGCGCCCGGCGCGGCGAGCGCGCAGCTCTGGGGCTGGACGCCCGGCGTGAGCTACGGCAGGGGTGGACGCCTTGCGCCCGGCTTCTTTGCCTTGAATTGTCCAGAAGACGCTGCTGCTTGAATTGCGATTTTGGCAGTACCACTTTCTCACTTTATTCTGATATTTACTTTCTCAATCAGACCAGGCAATCATTTGTTTCGGGAGATTACAGAAGAATATTTTGGGATCTACATTCACTCTTTGTAGTGTAGCCAGCTAATTTTGTCGAGTACTATCCAAGCTCTGTTATAAAGAAAACTATTTGAAGGAGCAAAAATGTAGTTGTTTTTAGAAAGATAAAACGTATTTTTTTGAAGTAAAAATATCAAGAATCCAACCTTCGTAGAGAAAGAATTAATTTTTAAATACATTCAGTTTCAATCATTAATTTCTATAACGTTTTGGTCTCATTATGTATTAAAATTTCATTCAGAGCAAACCGATTTTAAATGTGTAGTTTTAGCAAATTTATTTTTACTTATTACAACGTCGGATATTTTAACAAACAATGTCAAATTTTGCTCAGCCTGCGATACAGAACACAGAAAGGTACACCATGTTTGGCTATCCCTGGGTTAGCCGAGCGGAACATTAGGATTTCTTATGTTCTTAGTTTATCACCTAAATAAAGAAGGATTTGAGTTAGGCTATGAATGCAACAAAGGATTGTTTGAGACGTTTACTGACAGATGTAAAATTCTTTTTCTCTGTTGCTATGAGTTGAAAATGAATAATTTTATATGCGTGGGTTTGAAATCAGAAGCTTTTAGGCCAATTCTGCACGCCGTTGCCGTGTAAACTGCATTAGAAATGAGTCAAGTAGTTTTGTTTAAAAGAATGTCAAATACACTCACACTTTATCTTTTTTATTCTTTGAAACTTCTAAAACATAATATACTAATATTTTACATGTGTATATTATTTTCTAATTTTGTTTAGAAATTAATGTTAGCTCGTAAGCAATAGCTAACGTATATGATTAGTTGTAATACTTTACAAAGATAATGTTCACTCATGCGTCAAATTTTTAAATTTTACCGCAACACTCAAACCGAATCAGTGTTTTTAGCAGCATATATTATTTAGCATGTTTGAAGGAAAGTGATATTTTAAATTTCTTCTGAAAATGACATAGGAATGTTCCATGACTCGTTATAAAATGTCTAAAGGATAATTAATACATGTCAGTACCAAAACTGTCGCCTTAATGCTTGCTGTAGGTAATGGATGTGATACTTAAGCGTCTATCCATTAAACGAAAGCTCCACGGTTGACTGTAAGGGGGAGTTAAAAGGTCTGAAGTGCCTGCAGTTAATGGGTTTAAAATAGGGAAATACAAAGTGTCGTTTTGGCGACAACTCGCGGGGGAGTTTTGGTGCTGCTGAGTCATTTGTTTTCGCTGAAATAGCGGAGATATAATTCTTTCCCTTTTTTCCAGTACGGTAGTGTGATATCCATTATTCTCTTATAGTACACAATTTACGTGTACTTATGTCACATTATAATTTACGAATGACAATAACTATTAACGTTGTGAATATCAACGTTAATGAACGGGATATTCACGACGACAATCTATAGCCTTACTCACAATTCTATCACTCTTTGATAATCGTAATTTAGAAAATGTTTTAGAACAATAAATTCCATTAATTATTAATCTAAAACTTTATTCTAGTGAATGAATTGTCTATTTTTCTTCACTCCATCTCTTTACGCATTTCCTAGGTTTCATTAGGTTAGGAATTCAAAGAAAAGATATACATTTTCATTTTACTGGTAAATGAAGCAATTTGAATACATGTGTAATTATAAAGACAGCCAGAGTAAAAAGTTTTTTAATTAAACAGCCAGAATAACAAGTAATTACAGTTTTTGAATTAAAAATATCAAACATTTTATATAAATAAGGAATATTATTTGAAAATGTCTAGTTGAAGATCACTTCTAATTCATGTTTTGACATAAGTCTTGCCGTGTAACTAAAAGCTAGTAAAACACTGCATCACCAATAGCATTAAAAATTACGTTCATCAAATCTGTATAATGTTTCGTTACGATAGTGTAATTGTATGGCCATTCATCTTTTTTATTTTCAGTACAATTTTGGCAGAAAAACGATCTGATATTTCACAGTTCGTAGTAATATTTTAAGGTATAACTTTGTCTGAATGAATCTGCTTGAGAAAATAGTTCTGTAATATTTCAATGACCTACTTTATGAAATAAAACAGAATTACTTTGGTAAAAGTTGACAAAGAACTTGAATTGAATTGCTCACATTCACAAAGATGTATTTCATTTAAAACGTATTCGTATTATGAGTCCTCTATGAAACAAAGAGCTATTTGAAAAAAGCACAATTGAAATGGCACCTGAGTTTAGAGTAACTAACATAAATTACTTTCGTTCCGTAATAATAAGATACGAATTTTAAGGCGCGCGAGCGCGTGTGTATGTTACGAAGAAGTTCAAACGTAGTTACAAATGAAAAAATATAATCCAATACTTGACATAACCGTGTCAACCTACTTTGCAATGACACAATTCCAAAACAACTTATTAACGTGCATAATGTTTGAGATTGGACATTTTTTATTATAACTTTGAATAAAAGCAATTCAAGTACACTGTAAATGTTTGAATTGGTTTTATTTTGGTTGAGTACAGTGGTGTTGGTTGTTTGGTGATGTTGCTAGCGGCACTGCAAATAAAAAAGTAAAAGGCGTTGTCTAAGCCAACATCATTATTTGTAACATTATTATTATTTTTCCACTACATCACGACTAATGATGTTATGAGTCGGTTGAATATAAAATCTACTCCAGGTTGCAACCAGCTCCCTAAGGAGAAGATCCGGTGACTGCCTCTACAATACTTTGGCGCAAAATGTGGGCTGTTCCAAATAAAGCGATTTCTTGCACTTCACAGTCTTTTGAATTACCTGGGAGTTTAGACAAGTTCTTACTCACATTTTGCGGAACACATCCAAGAGCTCCGATAACTATCGGTACGAACTGTGCTTTAACCCCCCACATGCGGCTGATCTCGATTTCCAAACTCTTGTATTTAAGACGTTTCTCTCCCTCTTTGGTAACGACGTTTTGATCGCAAGGTACAGCACCATCGACAAGTAAACACGATTTTTTCTCCAAATCCCGGATAACTATATCCGGTTTGTTTGCCGCTCAGTTTGAATTCGTTGGTCGTACAATATCGTACACAATCCAACAGACGTCGCCGGTTTTGGTGAGGGTTCGTACCATTTGGGACATGTGTTTGGAACTTCGAGGGCGGTACAGATCTGCCCGTGGAGGGTAGCTACACACCCTGACATGTCTTTTCAGGTATTCGCTCTTTGCTAGGATTGGACAAGTTGAGACAATATGGTCAATGGTTTCTACTTGCTCCTGGCTTCTTTCTTCTTCTTCTTCTTCTTCTTATTATTATTATTATTATTATTATTAAATTCTTTATATATTCACTAATTTACTGCTTGTAGTATTAAAATAATTTATAACTCTGCCCCGTTTCTTTCTTTCATTTCCTTTATTAAGTTCGTTTATCTTGCTTGAAATTATATGTTTATTAAAACATTAAAAAATTAAACATTATTTGTCAGTTCGTAACGGAACGTTTTTATATTTAATGTTTTGTACCAGTTAACCGATAATTAATAAGCAATCGAAAGCTGCGATTATAATAAAAAATAATAACAGCTAGACACGGCTTTTATTCTTTTTTGAGTACAGTCGATTAGTACTCTGTTCATTTCAAATAACGATTTACTATAGATATCTCTTTTTGAAACAATAATGAATTAAAAGAAAAACACTTAGTCAGTGTAAATAACAGTGAACAGACTAGAAAGGTGGGCAAGAAAACAGTAGGACAGAACAGATAAATCTTTTATTTTATTCAGAAGAAAAATGAAATGATAAACTAATGAACCATTACCCTCTAATTGTTTATTTTTATAGCATAAATTAAATTAATAATGTGTTCATTTCACTGTGTATTTACGACTTCAAATCAGTAAGATAAATAAAACGACCTATTTTTTGTTAACAAGTATGTACTAATTGTATGACTTCACAATGTAATTTAATATTGAATTTTGCAACGGTGTATTGATTAAAGACACTAGCACTATACGTGAAGAAGCCCCAGAAAAGAAAACAACGTCAAGTAAAATAGTGTAAAAATATTTAGAATGACATATTAGCACTAATTTATTAAAATTTTAGTATTTTGAAAAACTTTCTATATCCACCACTCCAATTTAGGTAGTGATATCGAATGGCTGGCGGGGAAATTTACAAGGGAAGTTGACAAAATACAGGAAAATGGGTAAATTAATTTTGAGATACACAAAACTTCTAAATAAGGTAGCTCAAGGGTTTGATATGGAAAACTGTTCTCAAAAATTCCTGCTAGATCATATATTGCCGTTTTTAAACATTTTCTAAAAAGTGATTTCGCAAATAAAATGTAATTGATTGTGATGTTTTAATTCCATTAAAACAGATAAAAAAATTGAAAGAGCTATACTCAAGGTTGTAGTTATTTACAAAGCTGAAATATGCTAAATGTAGTCACTTTTATCCAAATCACTTATCTTCTATTTTTGGGGGAGTTGATATTGAAAGAACCTATGTTTGTTGAAATTTTTGCCCGCCTTAGAAACTGATCCGCTTTCCCTTTAGTGCTTTGCGATAGAAAGCAGGTTAAGAAACCTCCCCTGCTGGTCCCGCGAGTCCTTCTCCGCAGTCCTCTTGTCACAAAAGAAGGTGGCTGACACGCGAATACGGTTACAAAGGACATTCGCGACACCGAAAAGGACGCGCCCGTATCCCCTCGCCTTTTAACTTCCCGACAAGTCACTGATTTTTCGTTGTGCCGCCCAATTCGCTCGAAGGCCTCCGCCCGAAGGCCCAGATTTGCGAGGGGTCCGCGCGCGGGATTGTCGCTAACGAAGCCTCCCTTTGAAGGGCGCGCGCCGCCGGGCGCCGCGCCGTGGGAGGGCCGCGACCGGAGGCGCCCGGTGACACTGGGACGAAACAAAAGACGGCGCGCGGCCGGGAGGACGGCGGCGGCGGCGGCGGGCATTCCTCTAGGGACGGCGACCGCCGCCGTCCGCCCCCGCCGCCGCCGCCGGGGGTGGCGTGTGTATTTGTAATGTTGCCGGCTCCCCTGCCGAGTGTCTCCTCTATATTCAAAGGCTGCCTCTCCAGGGGGCGGCCAGGTAAGAAGGCCACGGCGCTCTGCGCAGTCGCCGCGTTGCCACGTCGGCTGCTCTTCACGGCCTAATTTAAGGTTATGTGGGCCGTAGGCGAAACATTTTTATAGGTTCAGAAGAGGAATATTCTTTTTGTGTAAAATGTATAAATAAGAGAAGGAATACGAATATCAATCCCGAAAATAATGTAATTTTATAGTGAATATGCTCCTTTTCATAAAGTGATGTATTAAAATGATAGTAGTACAATATCTGGAACAAGATTTTTTTTGAACACATATCGATTTTTGATTGCACTAACTAAAACTTCTTTCTTCATTGTTTAATTCAATTATCAATTTATCGACTGGTATGTTATTTCACACGTCTGTTTGTACACGTATTTTAATTTCCCTTAGCAGAGTGCAATGCATTTTAAAACACTCAGAAATTCTCTTAATGCTCATTAAAATATCCCGTAGGTCTCATGAGCTATATCTCACAATGGAAGAAAGAAATAACAATGGAAAACAAGTGGTTCGACCAGTAGAATGTAGTGAACTTTTCTTCTATAAGCTTTAAACCACCCCTGAGGCATTATTTGTAGGTAATTTGAATCACATATTGTTTAGAAAGTTCCCGTACTTGAGATTAATTCTTTAATGATTTTATGACATAGAGATAAGATTGTTTAATTATTTTATTGAAAAAAAGGTTTTGGCTTAAAAAACAGTGGGCTAATGCCAAAAGTTAATTTACAGATACTATGAGTTAAATTACAAAAGAGTTAGAGATAGTACTAAGAGTTAAATTACAGCAAACAGAATAATCGAAATTTTATTTTTACAAATACGCAAGCATTTTCAAATTGTCAATTACATTTTATTATATTATGAAACGCGAATTGTTTAAACAGCAGGTATTCAACTGTTCCACGAACATTCCAAAGGTAGACATTGTCATAGCAAATTGCTATAATTATTTACCTTCGTTAGAGGTGTAAATTCGCTTCGGCGAGCGTTTCGGCGACGCAAAGGCCGTGCTAGGCGCGCCAGGGCAGAGATTTGCATGAGCGGCGTCGAGGGTGCGCTGTGTGGGGACGGCGCGGCGCGGAGCGTCCTCGCATTATCATTTTGAAGAGGAGGCACGAGGTCCCGGGGCGAGGCGAGGGGCGCCAGTCAATAAGAAACGACCCCGCGTCCGTCCTGTCGGTCCTGTCGGGTGAAAGATGAGGAAAGGCCCTGAGGCACGCCGCTCTGCCGCAGCCGCCGCGCCGCGCCGCCCGCGCCGCGCCCGCGCCCGCGCCCGCGCTCCGCTCTGCGCACCCTGCCCGGGCCTCACGCCGCGAGACGGCTCGTGTCGTCTTCAAAATCGAGTTTTTTGGCAACAATTGCGCAACGACCTCAGCACATATGTTCGAGACTTGCTGAAGTACTACCAACGTTGCCCGGGTATTTATGTTTCTCGATAATTCGTTACCCAGGTAATGGTTTGAATTTTATCTGTATTGTATTCCCGCTAAACCCTGCACTACCTTGCAGTTCCCTGTCCCGCACGACCCCAACCTTCACCTACACACCCATCTCCATCGCGCCTCCAACACAGCGCCGCTTCGCCCTGTCTCGCCCTGCTCGGCTTCGCCATATTTGCTGCGATCATCGTCGTTACCTTCATCGTAGCTACAAGCAGCTGTAAGCTGAATCATTGATGCTTACTCCCAGAAACCTTCCATTAACAATTTTGATCTTCAGTTACTCGAAGCCTAACGGCGCTAACGGAAAGAACGAAAAACATCAAGTTGTAAATTAAATTGGCTTTTAGGAATATTCAATCATCTCACCTGAATTTTCTATTGTTTTCTAGATTTTTTTCGAAAACCCGAAGAAAAATCTTTTAATTTTTCTTTAAGGGTTAAGAAATTGGGTAGTTTCTAAAAATAATCATAAAGTAACTTTTGTTTTGGTTCGAAGCTAACTAGTGTAAAATTTCATTGAAACTATGAATTTGTACAAAAATGAACATTATTCATTACGTAACAAAAATAAAATCTAGAAAAATAGTAGCTGAAATTATGCTCAACAAAATATTCTACGTTTCAATGAAAAGCACACCTGTTAAGCTGGTCTTGACATTAGTCCGGACATACACAGAGAACAGTGAGTCAGAGAAACATTTTAAAATCAATTTAATTGGTTGCTATATCATGTATGATATTATCAAAACAAAAAAAATGCAGACTGAAACTCAAATTTTATAATTATTATTATAGATTGCCTTTGCAGTCTGAAAACAAGATTTTTATTAAATAGCTTTTAGATTCAGATACAATTAATGTTCGAAAAATAAATTAAAATTGAAGCTCATCAAAACATTTCTGTAAAGATAAGTAAGAAATAGATAATAAATTGTCCTCGCTTTTTGTAAAATCAATGTACAACGCTAGCTATAGTTGTTTTAAGGCATACTTAAATAACGCCTTCGAGTAATTTCTGCGTTAGTAAGGTAACTTATTTCTGTTCTATAAAATAAGGATATTTTGGCATTTAGTAGTATAACGTATTAAAATATATACTACTCATTGGAATGTACAGACATATTCAGATAACATATTCCACAAACAAAAATTTCCTAAACAATTCAGGATTGTAAAATTCTTCAGAAATTATCGTATTTCCACGAGTATTTTCACAAAACCTCTTTACACAAGGTGTAAAGAAAATTTATTGGTTACAGTGTTTTTTAAATATAAATAAAATAGGTTCTGACGAATTTCGATTACGTTAATCAAGAAAATTAGATCTGTTAATAATGATAAATTCCCTTGTTAGCTTTCATTGTTAATCATTATTGCTTTCAAATATAAATGAATTTGTTGTGAAAATAAAAGTATTTTCCTTTTCCGAACTAAAATTAGGCGAGATTGAATCTGCATGATAATGAGAGAAGCGAATCATTTTTAAACAAGTTCCCTACATTCCTAACCCGAAGTAGCTTGCAGCAAAACTCAAACTCTAATTTCTTGGAGTGGACTGACAAAAGAGGAAACGCCACTCCCGGCGGAGGACAGCTCGAGAAGAAGGGGTGGGCCGTTGGCACTGCAACCAGGAGGTGGAGGAGGAGAAGGAGGAAAAGGAGTGGCAGCTAGGAGACGGTCGCTGAGGAGTTTCTTCCAACCCGCCTGCCCGCTCCTCATGCCAAGTCGATTCTACCAGCCCCGCCCTCGCACCGTCGAAAACTCTGCCCCCGCCTCTCCCCCGCGCCAGACCTCCCCGCTCCAGTGCTGTCCCCTGCACCATCCCACGCTATCCAGCAACAGCCCCGTCCCCGCTGCGTCGGCCCCGCCCCGACCTAGCCCCAAACCCTGCAACGTCCCCCACGCTGCCATCTCTCCACCCCGGCTTGCAACGCGTCGCCCCTGCCTGCATCCGTTTCGAACCCGCCCCGCCCCGTTCCCACCCGTCCGCTGCGAGTCCCTCACGCCACCCTCCCCCGCCCCGCTTCCCCCAGCCCCGCATGGCGTTGGATTCGCTCCTCTCCTAAACCGCTCCCGCGCCAACCCGCCGCGCGCCTCTTCATCCCCCATCCTATTCTTCCCCCGCTTCTTCGCCCCGCCCTGTCCCGCCCCTTTCCTCCCCCCCCGCTCCTCGCGGCTCTCCGTCGTCGCTGCAGCAGGTTGTTAGGGGGAGCGTAATGTTATCTTTGCGTGCTGTACTTTCCCGCTGTTTTATCTTTTTGCTGTGAGGATAATTACTAAACTGTTATTATTTTGCGATAGCTTGTGCCTTCTTTTTATCGCAGACTTACCGCGTCTAGAGCCTACTGTATTGCTGGCAGCCCCGCCTGCCCCCGGACCCCAGTTTGTTTACCTTCAGCGGGCCGAAAGAGCCTTGCTTAGAATGTGAAAGAGGCAACGATCGTTGGAGTGTGTCTGTCTAGATAAGAACGCCGAGGTCTTTCTACATTCCTACCTCTACTCTTTTAAGTAGTCCTCTTGTATGGAATATAGCGCTTCTACAAGTTAATCAGAAGTTTGCTAGAAAGAAGGGCGTTATGATGGAAAGATCATTATATCAAACCGTTCCTTCTCAGAAAATGTGTTGCCAAAAAATAATAAAATAGATATGTATTTTGTTGCCTAGAAATTAATTTGTCATTTAATACTACGCTTGCGAATTGAAAAATATAAAAGTTATTGGAAACTGCTTCTTTACATTATAAAAATTGTAATATGTAGTTTCCTCAAAGGACGCTTTCTCATAAACTTAACACTGTAATACTTAATTCACTATCAAATAATATTTACACTGTCACAGGAGAATATTTAAATACTGAAAGTTCATGAACATGATCACTGTACTCGCAAGAATGGTGCATAATGTGGATACACGTTCCTATTTAATTAGATATGCTGTAATTCTACACTTGACATGTAGAATGATGAAGGGAGGCAGTTGCACTGAAGATGAACTAACGCTTCCAAGAGTAGAAAGAACAGGACAGGACAGGTACTATTGTTATTGGTCGTTATTTTGTTGGTTTGATAATATATTCCACAAATCTGCTTTATATTAAGTCTGTAATTACATATGTAGATGCATGTGAAAAATATTAAGATATAAAATAAGTTATCAAATTGCAATGCGATCAATTTAAAACTATTTGATATATAGAAATAGGATTACACGAAATTTTTGTTTCAAATAAGTAAATATAATTTATAAGAGATCTGTGAATAAATGAATAAATTTAGCAAAAGGTTATACGTATTTAAAGAGTTTGAAGTGTTCCAAACAACTATTTGGGCGCGAAAAAGAAGTTCAATTCATTTGGAAACAATATGGGTACATTTCTTATTTTTACTTTTTATTTTCTTATTTTTTCTTGTGTCTAATAAGACATTCTTGAATTACACCATTGTTGTGCGATATCAATTCATTTTTTATTTCTAAGTATTCTGGTGATGATTAATTTAAGCAGGATATTCTTGGATAAAATTGTCGATTAGTTTCTCTAAGCACACATACACATACTTGACTCAAATTCTGCAGCATACTGTAATATGTTTTATCAAGACACTATGTTTTGATTTGTATTAAGTAATATTTATCCTTTTTTAATCTCCTACTCCTTAGAAGTAGGTTGTATGCTAATCACTCACAACAAATTATGGGATTTTTTATGATATTAAGCATTCTTTATGGAGAGTGTTCCTTGAATTAAAAGATTACTTTTAATTACATTTTTAATGATCTTTTACTGTCTTCAATTAATTTCTTCGTCTTTGATTGCAGAAACAATTTTTAAATAACAATGATTTTTTAAAAATCAGTAGAGCTAGGCTTTCGCGGCCCCCAAACAGGACGCCTCACTCTTATTTGCGTGACTGATAGGGCGCCTCAACTGCTTATAAGGTCATTAGCCTCGTAAGTGTAGTGCATGTTTTTATTGCGGGAGAGGACGGTGATCTTCCCCCCCAGATGAAGAGATCTGGAGCCGATCAATCCGCCGATTTGTGGGGTTGCTCCCCAACCAGGTATCTTCCACCAGGGGGGAGGGGGGCACGCCCTCCCAGGAACAAGGGATCTGGGACAAGCTCTAAGCTTCCTATTGGTCTCCCGGTATGTGTGGTAGTTTAATGCACGTAAGTGTAAGTGCGTGTAAGGGAAGAGGATAGGACAAGGAAGAGGAGGAGGAAAGAAAAATAGCGCACGGTCTGTGTCCCGTTTGTTAGGGTACTGCTTCGCCATTCATCTGGTAATGATCGCAAAAAGCACGAAAACATCCGAACGGCATCGGGCCGCTAGAATTCTTGTCCATAAAACGACTGAATTTGATCTAGCCAACTGGCTAGTGTGGGAATTCCTGCCAGCATCGGGCCTCGAACCCTAGGACCCCCGGTCAGAGGCACTGCAGTGACATCAATGGATGCCCTGAGCCACCTTATTTGCATGAGAAGAGGCTGCGCCGCAGAGACAGGCAGTGCCCCGGCGGAAGCGTCGCGGCGCCCGGGCGGGCGTCGCGGCGACTCGCGAGCGCCCGCATCAACGAGCTGCGCCGCGCGCGCTTCATTTTCATTTTAAATTCATTAATCTCGGCGTTCGCCCGCCGCTCATTAGTCGCATTCGGGCGCGCTGTCCGCGTCGAGGCGGGGGACGGAGGCCGCGATGGCGGATGGGGCGGGCGCTGAGGCTGCAGAGGAGATGCTGTAGTCCAATGGACGAGTGGAGGCGGACATACGTGGAGAAATCAGTACATTTGCGAATCTGTTACGGTAGAACAGGAAGGGTAAATGTGATTAGATGGAAGAAATGTTAGCAGAATCAGAACTGGCTGATTTTTAGTGCCGAAGGGGGTAGCTGACTGTTATAAATGCTACTGGAGTGCCTGCAATGCCACAAATAATGTTGAAGCAGCTGTGAAACCAAAAATACAGATGACGTTGATGTACTAGAAGAAAGAATACGTATATCTAACGGATATGAGAAAGCAAACAGAACGGTACTAAAGACGATCCCTACCGAGACCAATAGAGGGGCGTCAGAATACGTGACAAATTCGACGTGGCATTAGAGACTGGAAAAACGTAGATTATACGCAGGTAGTGGGAGTGGAAGCAATGCATCACCTCCTCCTCGTGTAAAGTGGCGGGCCTGCCGTTGCGCTGAAGGAGGCGGCGGCGGCGTCGCGCGCGCTATTGACCACCCAGCGCGCGGGCGCCGCTGACGACCATCATCAATCTGTAATCATTCTCGACGTCGCTTGGGCCGGCGGGCGCGCTGAATGGCGAGCGCGCCCGCCCGACATGTATAGCCCGCTCTGAAAGACCGGCGCCGCATTATGCGCGTCGCGGGCGGATGCCGCCGCCGCCGCCGCCGCCTTCTCCGACGCTGCCCGCCGACGATGTGCGCGGTGGCGCTCTTCCTGAAATAAATGGACAAAAAATGTCGATTTCCATATCCATTACACCGGCTTAGATGGCTCAGGGCATCAATTGATGTCATTGTACTGCCTCTGACCGGGAGGTCCTAGGGTTCAACTCCCGACGGTTGCTGGATTTTCGAAATGAGGAGAATTCTAGCTGCCGGCTGCTTCTGCTCTGATCGGTAGTTCTCGAATGCCGGTGCAGAACCCTAACAAAAGGGGTACGGACCGCGCGAGCTCTTTCCATCCTCTTCCTTATTCTATCATACCCTTACTTACACACACTCTTACATACACTACTCTACCATACATGTTGGGGGAACAGTCAGGAGCTTAGGTGGGTGGGTGGGGTGATGTCCCGCTGATGGGAGATATCTGGTTGGGGACAAAACTCGATAGCAAATGTGCAGATCGGCACCGGATCTAGCCATCCAGAGTGAGGAAATAGCATTATGCTATGAAACATGCACTACACTTATGGGATTAATTACCTTAGCCGTTGACATACTAGGAAACAAAAATCAAACGATGAAGCGAGCAAGCACACTTGCCGCGATAGCTCAATGGCTATTTCGTTGCCCCTGCAGCATCGATGACCATTCGAGTCTCTAAGGTGGCAGGTTTTGACACTAACTAGATGTCTGGCGAGTGTCGGAGAAGTATTAGCAAATGGGTCACAGGCCACACACGATCTCTTCTTCGTCCCCTCCCTTTTCATTTATCCTGATTATTACGTGAAACACACTAGCACACATGTCGGGAGACCAATCGGGAGCTTAGAGCTTGTCCCGGCTTAACTGGTGACCTGCTGGGTGGAGATACCTGGAGAGAAAACCCAGGAAGTAGACGAATCTCACAATCTCGCCGAGACGGAACATTGCTACTCCGCGGAATATAAGTTGCGCGCCCCAAAACTATAGAATCGTTCCACCAAATATGGTTCCAATAGCACTGCATTTTAAAGCCACCCGATTGTTTTAATTTTTTATTGAAAAGTTCATACATTCTGAGTAATATTCTTTTGCTGCTTATCCTCAAGTCATAACTAATAATATGCAAATTAACCCTTCTATCTTGCTTCAATTGGAGAATACAATCGCGAGGACGCAGAAAGCTGTGTTATGAAAGATTTTACACTTTTTTTAAAGGTGCCAGGCGCTATAAACACCCGTGGTGCAGAAGTTAATGCATTTACCTTACAGCGTTCGAAATTGTAATTGAAATGCCAGATGTCTTATGAACAATTATTAACGAAAAAACTAATCTCGAATTAGGTAGATATGCAAATAACAAATTGAATTGCACATGTGTGTAAATTGCAATACAATATAGAATAAATTAAGTTCAAAAACAAAATTAATTGCTGTTAATCATTTGCAATGGGATTGTGTACAGTCAAATCAAATTACGTATACTTTTGTTATAGCATTGAAACTCTCGCTAGGAAACTCTCTCCTAAATTATCTTGCGGACGTAAATGGTGCTACTGTGTAAGTATGAAGTAACGGAAACGACCAGTAGTGCTAAAGTAACAGTACTTTCTAAAGCTAAAATATTGCGATGATGAGTATAGTATATGCTTCTCTCGTGCCCATGATGCTTTCGGATGTGCGACGTAGAAATGGATTTTTAAGTTCTGATAAAATATTTGAAACAATCTACTTGCTCTTGTTCATTGTAGGATATTCTCCTGGCTATGCTCCTGCCGAAATCTCTAAATAATATTGATTTTATAGCTGTGGAAGTACAAATCCGTTTCTGAAAGGGAAATATTCCTTGGTTGGAAGATAATGCCTACTTTCCCATGTTGCACTTGGCAAGAAATGATTTTCCGATTGCGAGAAATAACGATTCCCTGATTTTTATTCCTGACAATTTCAATTGGAAACATATTCCATTTTTATCCAGTAGATGAAGTGCCGTGCATTTTGTCCGTTGTGGTGGATACAGCGAACCACAGTCCCTCTCTGGCTCCTGCCTTGTCGCTCGGCCGCGTCCCGTCCACTGACGGCAGCCGAGGCGCAGTCAGTTTCTCTACCTCGCCGCTGCTGCCGCCCCCGGCGTCTTCCTGGAGGTGATCACTAACGTCCCAGTCGCTTGACGGAACGCAATACGATGATGCGGCGACGAGCAGCGCTGTCGCCCAGCTATGCCAAAACGACCCCCACGGTGAAGGAGGCAGTAATTTCTTCGAGCTTTGCGATTATTCAGTGTGTTCTGTCATTACGTCCCCTCCTGGCAGTGAGGTGCGCGATAGGTACAAAATGAACGGTCTTTCAAGAGTGATGGTTACGACAAGAACGTTTTATGAATCGTTAAGTACAGTGCCTCCGAAGAGGAAATAATGGTGAAGAATTAGGATCATTTGAAAACATTTTCCGTAAAATATACGTGGGGAATGAGCAAAAATTATGCTTTCCTCATTGTTCTTTAAATTTATCTCTATGTTTATTATACATGTGTAACTTTTTTGCTTAGCAACTGCATACTTTTTTACTCTCTAAAAATGTTATACTACTGATATATCAACCTATTACAAACCCTTAATGTATATTGTAATTCATTTTCTTTGGAGTTTATCTAAATCTAAATAGTAAGGTGATTGAAGCAAAGATTATTTTGCCGTATTGTATAGAAAATTATTTTACTCTACAATTAAATATCAATAATATAGGCGTTTTCGCTAATTTATACATTAAATCCCCCTCTTCAAAAGCGAAATTAATCTAACGAATTAATTAAACGTAAATGAAAATGGTCAATGAAATATTTAGTAACAAATTGTAATCCAATATATTAGAATAAAATAACATGATGTGATTAGTCATGCATAAGGGCATACATGTAGACTCGCACAAAAATTGGGTGCTTTTTGAAAGGTGCAGATAAAATATTAGTTGTTAATAACATGTATATTTATGAACCAATATATTGTGAAAATATTTGTAATTAACGATTACATGGGGATAAATCTTAACTCATTTTACATACTCATTTCAATTTAATATATGCTATTAGCAAAAATATTTTATTCAATTATCACTTAACTAGATGTTTTTATCCTCGTTTATAAACTTTTCTTACAATCTCTTCCAAAAATTCTCCTGTAATTACGAGTACAAACAGCTTTCCAGAACAGATACAGCCCTGCATTAGCATCTTGTTCTTGGCGAAGGCACGCGTGCGGCATTCGCGATGCAAAAGGGGAAAATAAAACTTTGTCTATAAAACAAACTTCCGCTGAATGCGTAATGGGAAGAACCAAGGGAGCGAGTTCCTTGAAATTCTACGACAGAACACTCTGTTCCGCCTACCAATCTCGCAATTCCTCTGCCGTCAATAGCCTGGCAATCAGTATACAGTTTGGGCAATCCGAGAGTGAATAAAGAAAACAAAACAGAATCCTTCCTTCCCTTTTATTATATTCCATTTGTTTCGTTATTTACTCTTAATAATCTCATATATGTTCAAAGTAGTAAGGAACGAAAATATTTGTGATGCTAGTTACGATGGATTAACTTTGATTTTCAGGAATGTTATTAAATATATGAATTGCTGGTTGATCAGAATTGTGATCGATTCTTAATTTGTATACATTTTTTTAATGTGGTAACAAATGTGTGGCAAATACCTTTGACGGTCAGAAGATATGAAATATAAATGTAGAAATAATATTGCGAATTTCACTCACTATCAAAGTGGCGCAAGTCTTTGGTGCATGTAAACCCAAGTACGCGTTACACCAAGGTTATAAATTCAGATCCCACTTATGGCATGGTTGTTTTCAGTTTTGTTGCGTGACACGATATCTTTGTACACCATGTTTCACCACTGAACGTGAATAATCTTCTTAATTCCTTTACTTTCATTGGTAAAAATTGTTTGTGTGTGAGTTTGAAAAACTCGTGTGGGCGACGACGTGTCTACGGGAAGAAACGGCAGCATCATCGATGTAATTGGACTCAGCACCCGTGGAGGTGACTGGCTTCCCTCCCAGATTATGAGTTCGTTCTGTCAGCGCTGAGGGCACGGCGGCGACTGAGGACACGAATGTTGGGGAGAGTGGTAGTGTGGTTGCACATGCAGTAAAATGACTCAACCGGGAGGGACGTCCCGGCTGAATTGTGTCGACGCAAAATAGAACTACCAACTCACTATAAACTCCATTTCATCACAAAAAAGCACATATATGAAATTCCCTTACTTTTTTACTTTCTCGCCTTGCGAATACTTCGTAAGAAGAGAAAGTTATGTAATCATGCTCCGGAAAACTGCGAATTTTCGCCAGAAAAACGCTTATAGCTGGGATCTGGTAAGGAAAAAGTGGATAAAACCTGTTGCTAAATTTAGAAAAAAAATCCTCTATCTCGTGGTGTAGTAAAAATCCATGTTTTGTTGCTAAAATGCATATTGTTCTTGACACTGCAAAATCGATTGACGGCAAAACGTCCATCTGTCTGTCCGTCTGCAGGCAACGCTGGCGCTTAAACTGTTCGGCCGTACGTTGTTGAATAGTGAGAAGGACGTTTAAGGGAATGCCAGATATCATTTTTGCCGATATCCCCAATTTTTCGAAAATTGGAAAAAATAATTTAAAAACTGCAAAATTGAAGATAGATTTTTGCCGAAGATAGGAGAAAATACGGTTCCATGCCTCACGGTTAGACCACTTCCCGTGCACCAATTGAGATATACGAGGTGTCATTCGTTGTTGCGGTCTCCTGAAGGGGAACTGATAATTTGTTTTCGGGTCCGGCCGGAAGATAAAAATAAATTTCCAAAAACGTGTTTTTGCGTGTTTTGGTGCTGCCGTATTCGTGAGTAAATGTTAATAATTCGTGAGTAAATGCCGGGAATTCAACCATTGCCACCTAAATAGATCTATGTAGGTGGCGTTGATTAAACTCCAGTATCCAAAGGCATTTCTTTACTCAATACGCCATTATTTTCTTTCACGACGTTGGCGACACTGATGTTGACATATTTACGTGGACAATTGAAATTAACTTGAACAAGTGACGCACGAGGAATATTTCAATTTAAATTATATCTGTAGGCCTAATACCGTATTTAAAAAAATAATTTGCAAAATATACAAACAGTATTGCCTTGGAGCGTATTAAATTTGAAGAAATTCAAGTGAATACGGAGAAAACAAAACTGTGAGAAATGTTAGAGAATGAATGAACTCTGTTCGACTTCTCACTTTTACGTTTCTAAGTGTAAAAATACCGATTTTCAAATGAATGTGACCCACAACTTATGCATATTAAACTTAACTATTTCCATATTAACATAAACATGCAAAACAGTTGTCTTTTAATATTGATTTAGATTCGCATAGGAAACTATTAATAGAGCAATTGCAAAAGTGGAAATGAACACAAATTAGACTGGGTTTGAGGAGTTTTAACCTCTTCAAAAATTATGAGGAAAAATATGGAAGTGTTAAGCAAATCCGGGAAAGAATTTACTTAATCATTTACAACTATATTTAATGTAGTTGTAGATGAATTTGCGGAAAAATTTTCGAACTAATTGAGAATGGTTGTATATTAGGATTTTTACGAATACTTCGTAAAAAGAGAAAGTTATGTTTATTCGGAGTCAAAAAATCCCACCCGCGCTCTGTGAGGACGGCTGCGGCGGCGCGGCGGTATGTGGCCAGGTCAGGGCAAGTAACGTACAACGCCCAACACCCGCGCCGCGTCAAGTGACTTAATTATCACGATTATTTATCAAAATGAAGTTGACCATGTCCATTTATAGAGGGTGTGATGTTACAATATATTATTTTTGCTTCAAAATTGCAGATTACATAACATTAATATAACATAAATATAACATTTGCTATTATGCACATACTATCAGCACAACAAGCTACCAGAAAATTTAAAAATAAATTGCATGTACTTTACACATTGTATTGTTATTCTTGCGTACATTGAAAAGAATTGGCTATCCAACAAACACTTTTCCAAAGGGTTTTAGATATATTGTAGATTAACTGTAAACTGTAATAAAAACAATTAAAATACTGGAAAGAACTGTTAGAAACTCATTCATCACAACCTACTGCTTTCTTTATTTGTTCATGATTAATGCCCTTTTTGACGGAAACACTTTGAATATATGATGTTCTTCCAGAATAACCTATTTTACTTCGTTTTCTTTGGGACTTATGCACTTTTGGCCGAGTCGATATTATGCTAAATGCATAAAAGTTCACACTACTGATGCTGTTTTTCCTAGACCATTCAATTGTTCCCGCCTGAAAAGAAGATAGGGTAACAAGTGACGAAACGTAAGTCGATCAAAATGGGGAATATTTGTGTAACTAATGGCTACTCACTTCTCAATCTACTAAACCAAACACAATTTTGTTTTACATCACAAATCATTTCCAATATAACTGCATCAGAGACTGCGCTATCAGTAGTGAATGGTCGATTTTGCAATGTCGGTAAGCGAACAAACAGAATTAACCGTGATAACCAACAACAGCATAGAAGTAATTGGTCAAAGAAACCCAAATCAACCCTGAAGAAAGACTCTGTCTGAAAAAACCGAGAAGGCCCCTATAAGAAGCCGAATCAAAAGTTGCGAATAGAAAACGTTGGATGACACGAGTTTTGTTCTGAGCGAAAGGCGTCTCCAGAGCGCCGCAGGGGCGCCAACTCGGAACATGCGTGGGCAAACGGGCACTGGGCAGGCGTGTGCAGGGCGGGAGGGCTCTCGGGGGACGGGTGCTGGGTACGCGGTGCTGGTAGGCGGGTGCTGGGCGGGCGCTGGGCGGGCGCTGGGTAGGTGGTGCGGATGGCGCGGGCGTGTCTGCCGTGGGCGCCACGACGGCGGGCGACGGCGATCGCGACGGCGACAGCCCGATGGCGTTTTGATGCGGTCGCTGAACCCCTCCGCGCCCTGAAGAAGCGCCAGCTAATGATTCGGGACAGTTCAAAGCTGCCGCGCCCCGCGCCGGGCGTGAATAGCGGCGCGGCCCCTCGGCCCCGCCTCGCCCCCGCCTCGCCCCCGCCGGCCAAGTCCCGTCCCAGCCGCCGCCGCCACCCCGCTCCGACTAATTGCCCGGCCGCCGCCGCTCCCGCGAGTAAACACGGCATAGCCGTCGTGTTCGTTTTGGCCCTGGCCGCCGCCCCGCGCGACGCTGCTGGCGTGTCGGTGGCGTTCGTTCCGCCCTCGCGGCCTAACCTAACACTAGGCACTGCACGCTGCGCTATTATGGCTCTTACAACCTCGTACATACTGAATAGAATGAATATTTACCGTCTCTCTAGTAATAGTTGGATAAATAATATCATGAGGACAACGTTTTTTCCCAACTTGACGAACCTTCTGGACCAAATTGGAAACAGGAAGGAAATATATTTAATGGACAACTTTAATGGAAAAATAGGAAGACAAAATGGAAGAAATGTAGTAGGGAAATTGGTAGAAGATGCAAAGAATGGGAATGGGGAAAGAGTGATAGATATGTGCGAGCAATATGAATTGAAGATATGGGATGTTTTTTTAGCATAAAATGAATCTTAAATACATCTGGTCCCAGCCATCAAGGAATTGATTACATCATTGGTAAACAGAGTAATAAGACCAGTGGAAGAAATTAGGGTATTTGGAGGTGGAGAGTGCGGATCTGACTATTTCTTCTGGGAACCAAATGTATTTCCCCTTCTAAAATGAAAAAGTAATAGATGCAATAAGAGAGAAAGACTATAAGAAGAGGCACAGATAAGTACAAAGTTAATTTACTAGGAGACCCATCAGTTCTGTTCTTGTAATTATGTTCGGTTCTGGCTAATTGGGAAGTTGTAAAATGTGAACGAGTCCTCTCCGGAAGCGATACTCAGTGATGAAACAAAATATGTATAAGAAGCTGCATACGAAAGTTTGGGTGTAATTGAAAGGAAGCTGCAGATGACTGGGGCCTATTGGTGGAGTGAAAAATTTGCTGAAATGGTACGGAAGAAGAAAAATGCCTATCAAAAGTGGCTGATGATCCGTGATATAGAAGACAGAGAAACTTATACACGAATAAGTAGTGAAGTCAAAAAGGAAATTATAAAACCTAAATATGACTTGTGGAACCTAAAATGCCAAGAAATTAGTAACACCATGGAAGCTCAAGATCACCGAAGGAATGGAAAGTGTTAAAACAATTGAGAACAAATGAAATGAGATATGGACAGCTGCAGTTTATAAGCCTAGACAAATGGGTAAAGTATTAAGAAGAACGTCTGCAGGAACACCGTGTAGAGTACCACATTTTATATCAGCTGAAGGATGTATCTGACAATCATCTAAAAGATATAACACCAGTAGAAGTTGAGAAAGTGGTGAAAAGCTTCAAAACTGGTAAAGCTCCCGGATCAGGTGGGATAAATATAGAATTAATAAAATCAGCACCATCAGTATTGTTCGAACAGCTTTCGAAATTATTTAACGCGTGCCTCAGGGGTCGTGGGATACCAGACATCTTCAAAGTGGGTTACATCTCCAATATATTGAAAAAGGAGATAAGGAGGAATGCTCCAATTATCGCGGTATAATAGTCCTGAGTTCCCTTGCTAAAATATACGGTAAAATATAATATATTTACCATTCGACAAGTTACAAGTAAGAGGTTGGCGTGGCCATGGAAAATAAACCTATTAGTAGCATACTAGCGTACCTGTGCGAGAACTCTCGCATGTTAAATTTCACCGTTTTCTCTATCTTTCCTTTTCTATAGAAAAAGAGAAATTGTTAACGAAACGTGTATATTTGTTTAAAAAATTAAAAAGGTAACTTCCAATGTCCTTACAAAATTTAAAATAAAAATGAAAACAATGAAATTGATGTTTGAAAGAAATTTTGAATAAAGGTTTATACGTGGACATGTTCTTGGAACAATTTATAACACTTTTTTAAAAACATTTGAAGTAATTTAACAATATTTTTTGGCAATTAGCTTTTCGCTTTTCTTGATAGCTACAGAAATTGTATAAAAGCTTTTATATTCTCGAGAAAGCAACTTAAAGTTGTCCATGCAAAAATACAGTATAGGGCAAGCATAACCCTACTCTTTGGAATATTATTTAACTTTGTTACTGAACTGCCAGGTACACCCGTGCAATTTAATCACCTAGAAGATCAAGTAATTAGTTTCATTTCACATACACTTGTAGAATCTGCACGTTTCTGAATAGGTGGTGTAGTATCGAGAAGCGCCGGACCAGCAAAATATAATTTCTTGAGATATTTTAGGTATAAAAGTTAATAGAATATTTAATTCTATCTTTTGTTTTCAAAACAAATGCTTTAAGCTTATTAACTTAAGAAGCTCTCGTCCTACAGATTTCGGCGCGAGGAAAGTTTATTTGTGGCCTTCGGCATGAAAAATTTGAATGCCCAAGAACTCTTCGTCTAGGAATTATTCTACTAAATAGATTTTAATAATTCTGCCCGAGTGTTGTATCTCATTTATGAAGATCGGTTGCGTGTGTGCAAAACTCATCTATACTACTGAAATAATATAGGAGAGGATTTTAAATAAAATAAACAATAAAACCTGAGATAAAGTTGCAGCATTTGGACTATCATACGCTGTACAAACTATACTTCAATCTGTTTTCAATGATTAACATATCGATCTGTTTAACAATAAATGTAGATCTAGATATTTTACTAACCTGTTCAAAAGAGCATTTGGAGTACTAAATGTACTAAGAGAATAGTTCCTAATTTTCTTGCAAATGCTTCAACGTGTCCAAGATATAAATTAACATGTTGAAATTACTAATCACTCTAGGGAAAGTAATATATCCCAGCATTCTCAAGGCAATATCATGACTGAACACGTTGAATTGAAAATTTCACTGAATCACTGCTTATAAAGAAAATAAGTTTAAGTTCTTTAAATGACATCCAATAAAGCTTTGCGAAAACACAATAGATTCCTGTGAAAAAGAGCTTCAAATTTCGCATTTACATTAGCGATGAAACGCCATTGTCTTAAAAATGTCTCTAAATTTTTCAAAGAAAATTGCCATTTAGGAGGAGTTTTAGTGTTCCTTAATATTCTAAAATTAATATTTCCGTTCTACCATTAAGAAACCAAAAAATTCAGAAAAAGTGAAAAAAATGTAGTTTGGGCGACGATAGATAATAGCTGGCAAGAGTGTGTCAAGTCCGGATAGCTAGCCGAGACCAAAGGAAACAGAAAATTAGTACTGGGAGAGTCTGTGCCATTCTGTAGCACCACTAGTTTTAAAATGTAAATATTTCATGCAATATTGCCAGAAAACTTTTAAAGTTGTCAAAAAAATGTTCGTGACTTTAATGAAAGAACTCACTTTGGAGAACAAATTTTATTTGGAAGAAAAATCTGTGTCACAGAAAGAATATTCGTTTGTGTTTAGGAAAAACATATTCAGTAAACGCATGGGCATGAGTTATTCGGGTCACGATGACACAGCCCAGACAGGTGTTTGTGGTCGGCCTGCTGACGACTCAGCAGCCAAAGAATGGACTGCTTGTCAGCAGAAACCGACCTCAGCGCTTGTCTAAGATGCAGGTGTTTTGCAAAAGATCTGCAACTGAAACGACCCGCACGTCATCAGTGTCACGTGACCCGTGCTCATATAACCCCATGCACCCCTAGACACGAGAATCTTCTTGAGCTCGGACTGCTGGAGCGTTAGACTGATGACTGGCGCCATGTTCGTTGGATGCAGCGTGACGGAGAGCTGCACGGAGATCGTGTGCCTCGTAAGATATGCATAACTTTTTCAAGGGCCTTCAGCCACCATGAGATGGCCACATTATCATAGATAACTTCATAATAATAAACATGTTTTAAGTATGTGCTTCTCAATTAATACCGAGACCAGAGTTTCTTCCCCTTAGTTGTGATGATTCCCTCCCTCTCATAAGCGAGTTTGGCTCCCTCTGAACTTTACTCCCATCCGCCACATTTGTGACATCTCTATCTTCAATTTTGTAGTTGTAGGAAGACGCCGAAACAAATTCAAAATTTTCCAATTTTCAAAAGTTCATCGTTAACCGTGAAAATCGGACCTATGCCACCTTAATAAGTGTATTCTACTATATCCTTTCAAGAAAAGTAAAGAAAAAACTTGGAGCCGTTGTTGAGAAAATTTCGAAAATGTCCGGGGGGCTTCATGTAAAGTACTCCAAAATTTTGAAGAATGTTTTTCAAAATCCCGGTGCCTCGAGTGGAACCAAATCGACCACGAAATATCCATTTTGGAAGAAATCGTACTTTTGGTTTAGGCTGCTAATGTTGTTCACAGACACCAGACGGACGGACGGACAGAAGGATGGGCGGACAGTCGGATGGACAGACGGAACGGATGGACGGAAACGGACAGACGGACGGATGGACAGACCTTAACAATAAGATGGGGGTAAGTTGTGAATAAAAGAGGAATGCTTGGGCGAGAAATGGTTGTTCAGCTACGCACACGCCGTCATGGGTGATGAAAGAGCGAGTGTCTACAGCTCTTTTAGCGCGTGTCTACAGCCAATTTAGATGAATTTAGAGTACTCTTCATATCAGTTTGAATATTTTCTGCGTAATCTTACAAATTAACTAATAGTGCTACCAAAGCACATACTTTCTTACTTTGTTCCTAAATGCTCCTCAATTTTACACTATTACATTAACCAGCAATTTTTTCCGCTTCGAGACGCGATCCCAAATCCTCGGATTTAACTTGCCAGCATTCATGCCACTACGCCACATAGACGAGCATGGACCAAACTTGGGCAATTGTATAAACACATAAATGTCCAATTGTCCACGCAAAAAACCAACAAATAATTCAGGTCAAAATATAAAAAATTCCACAATAGATACATTTATTCCTTTCTCACTCATATTCAAAACGTCAAATCAGCACAGAGTATCACCAAAGCACATACATTTTTGAATTAATTAAAATGCCCCGCAATAACATACACCTACATAAAACAGCAAGTGTTTTAACCAGCAAGTTTTTGTCCATTCCGTCAGCCGAACACGGTTCCTTTTCACGTGCTGGCGCCGATACCACTAGGCCACAAAAGCGCAGTGCGCTGGAAAGATCGTTTTCCTTACATACTATTACATAACTTACTCTTCTTACGAAGTATTCGTAAGGCGAGAAAGTAATAATCATTTCGGAACCGTTAGGGATGTGTAAAAGCGCATATTTTCTTGCATTATTTCTATTTACTCTGCAATATTATTATTCCACATGAATCTGGAAAAGTGTTTCCGACCTCATATTCTCCATAATCGTATTCGAACTCGGGTTCTTATGGTTCAAGATTTATCCACATTTTTTATGCTAGGGCCCCACAACACTAGATTTTCTGTAGGAAAATCGCCGATTTTTGTGACAGTATTACAATACTTTCTCTTTAAAACGTAAGTAGGTAATAAGGCGAGAAAGTAAAACTTTTGTATACTACTGTATTTTTAATGAATTATTTATTCCTCTTACATTTAAAAATAAAAAACCCCTTGACTTCCTATATATTTTTGACAAATTTTAATCTTAAATTCAAATAACATACTATTTTTTTCATAGAAAAGTTTTCAAAATTTCGTGAACTACCATTCAAGTTTTTGCTGATTGTTTTAGTTGCGTGACAGTCAAATAATGCATATAATCAGTTGCACACTGTAACTGTTGCACTTTTACGATGTTCATAGCAAAAGATTTAATATCAATATCCTTGATCTTAAAATCACTAAACCTATGATGTTGCTCTCGAATTCATTTCGCGCGCCTGTTGCACATTTGCGCGTAATGAGGCATTTAAAACGGGTTCGACCGTCCCCACCCAAATCCCCTTTCCCCGTGTGGAGTTACGTTCACCTCACCCCCTCGCCCTCAGCGATCCGCTCCTCACTTGGCATTTCGGCGCTCAGGCTGTCGTGCGGCTCGGGCTAGCCCGCGAGCGCGTGAGTAGGGCAGGCCTAACCTAAAAGTTGACTGACGTCTTCGAAAAATTCTCCATCAGATGTACCTACTTTATAAGTATATCGGAAGTGAAAGCACTGCATGTGAAGAAAACTAGTGGTGCTACAGAATAGCACAGACTTTCCCGTATTAGTTTTCTGTTTCCTTTGGTCTCGGTTAGCTATTCGGACCTGACACATTCTCTCGCCAGCTCCCATCACTCGCCGCCCAAACATTACATTTTTTTGGTATATTCTTAATTTGCCTATTGATATACTAACAAATGGGTAGATAAGTGACCTTTCGTTCAGTGAATACAAGTTTGTTCTATACCTCGCAAGACGGACAAAAATAATGATTATCTAATAGGTTTTCAATAATTTCTAATAGTCTAATTTGTAAACACAAACTCTACTAAATAAAACATCTTTATATTATCACTGCCTCCATCTCGTAGTTCACCAACAATGTAGTTTTCAAATATCCCTTGCGGCATTGATGCGCAAATTTGAATAGAACTTTGCGGATTGCTTGATAGAAATAGATCATACATTGCGATTAGAAATAGTAAATTGTAAATTTAACCCTGTTTATAAATTATTATAAAATACTGTTTTGTTCGATGTATTAATTTTGTCGAATAATATTTGCTTTATAATCGTCCTAAATGTAAATAATAACATTGGGCGACTAATTTTGACGCCCAATTACTCTACAAATACGCATATTTTGGAGAAATTTAACATGACCTTAATTGAAGATGTTTTAGATAAGTATGTTTCATTAAGAGAACAAGGTACATACCATCCATCCTTGCGGCGGTGATTCTGATATTCAAAATCACTCTTCTCGAATTTTTACCAACGGGCAATTTTCAATATGGCCAACCTGCGCCGTCGTAAGGTTTTCAAATCGAATAACTATAGAAGACCACTATTAGCGAATAGAATTCGACGCGATTAATATATTAAATAGATATAGTAATTTATAAAAAAAGTTTATTAAATTTACTGCATTCTTTCAGTTTCTAGGTACGGGGACTACATCTTGTTGGCGGAATACCAACATTCCAACTTGGCAACATTGACATCGAAACAAGAACTAATTACATAGATTTATCATTAATTATTTATCGTATTATCAATAATTATTTATCACCACCACCATAAATTACTATTTTTGTTCAATACTGCAGAGTTTTCTTCCATATTTCACTGAGAAACCAGCTTCCATCTATCGTCGCCCACAGTACATTTTTTTTTTACATTTTCTTAATTTTTTGGTTTCCTAAAGGTAAAACCGATATAATATTTTAAGAATATTAACGAACAGTGAAACCTCCTCATGCATGGCAATTTTCTTTGAAAAATTTGCAGCCGTTTTCAAGAAAATGGCGTTAAAGCTCTACTGTAAGTACAAACTGTGTAGTTCTTTTTCACAGAAAATATTTGAGTTTTCGAAAAACATTATTAAAAGTCATTTAAAGTACATTATCTCACAAATACAATAGTTTTTACAACTTGCTAGAAATGTGTGTATTAACGGTGTGTCAGATCTTAAAAAAAATTACATTTCTGTATTTTTTTCAAAAACAAAGAAATACTTCAAAATGAACTTTATGTCATATTAAAGAGTGCAATTAGCACTATCCCTTTGAAAAGTTTGAAGAAAACATTTGGAGACATTTACTAGAAAATGGCGTTTGGGCGTTTCTGAAAATGCGGAATTTTCAGCTAGTTTTTACAGAAAACAGTTGAGTTTTCGAGAAACTTTACTTAAAATGATTTAAAGCACTTGTTAATTGCTGCACTTGTTAAGCACAGCATTAATATAATAATGTGATGAAATCGCTGCTTATGTAAATAGTAACGACGTGAGAGACAAGTAAAAAATATTACATTTTTGTAATTTTTGAAAAAAAAGAATAGAGCAATAAGGGTTTTATGTCATCTAATAGAGTATATTTATAACTATCCCTACCAAAAGTTTAAAGAAAAAATTTGTCGCCGTTTTTCAGAAAATATTTTTTGTGTAATTTTTAAAATTACACATATTGCACGCAATATTGCGCGAAAACCATTAAAAGTATCAAAAAAATGTACATGACCTGAAAGAAAGAACTAATTTTGGAGAACGAATTTCGTTTGAAGTAAAAATCTGTCTTCAATTTTGTAGTTGTAGGAAGACACCGAAAAAGATTTGAATTTTTTCAATTTGTGAAAAATCAGAGTTTTTAACCAACCTGAAATCTTGCCATTCTCTTAAACGTCCTTCAGACTATCCAACAACAAACTTTAGTGAAAATTGTTGACGCCATTTTTTCAAAATTTTGAAAATGTCCCAAGGGTTTCATGAAAATTACCCCGAAAATTAAAATATCGGTTTTAAATTCAAGGGGCTACGAGATCAGTCAGGTCGATCGACGAATATTAATTTTAGAGCAAATCGGCAGAACGGTTTAGTCGGTAGCGTTGTTCACAGACAGACAGACTTTTTGCTTTTATTGGTTTTCCGGTATCAAGGACTCACAGAACAGGTATTCTGGCTACACAACGTGTTAGTTTTTTTTAATTTGGCAACTGTATTTATACACTTTTCGTTATCAGGGCCCGGCAACGAATTTTTTTTCCTGCCAAAAATTCTACGGCTTTTTGCGCAGCCTTACATAAATTTCTCTATACTACGTATATACTCCGTATAGTATATGTAGGTATACGGGGAGGTAAAAATGCACTATTTCTAATGCACACGAGCGTTAATTACGAGGGGCAAAGCAATGATCAAAATTTCTGAGATCATTGTAAAGTTTTAATGCTTGTAAATATTGGTTTTCACATTTATTAATTTATATATTTGATTCAAAATTATTCTAGATTATTTGTTCACATATTGCCAAAATGGACCTTTAAGGACTGTCTTATTATTCATTAATTTGAAGAATGGTGTTAAACTGAAGAGTCTCATGCTGAAAACAATTAACTGTTCATTTTGAGTATATTATTAATACGAAAATTTTGAATTAACACATTTGAAGCAGATATAATTCAGCTTAAAAGAAAGTGTATCAAAAAGCATAATTTATTAACTTTACCTTTCAATATAAAATAATCTAAGCGTTGTTAGTCTTTGGAATCACAGATGCGCATATAATAAACCATCAGTCCTTTAGGAAGCCGACTTCTGCTGTTTCTTTGATTACTGTATACTTCCGTCTTTAGGAAGATGTTAAAACGAATGCAACAAGTGATCAGACTGAAACCACTGTTTCTTAACACCTATATTAGGCTTGGAGAAAAATAGCGGTTTCTCTAAAACATGTGTTGCGTGCTTCGAATGAAGACTTCTATACAACTCATTTGCCGTGTTACAAGTCGGAGAGAGAGGGCAATGTACTTAATCTACTACAAGGAATCTCCAGCCGGTTGTTTGTTAATTCCTTCTTAATTATTTATCTTTCAATTATCTTTTAAATCTTACTTCCTAAAGTGTAATTTATTACTCGCATTGCACATTATCTCTTCGAAACCTATATTAAAGATCCAATATTACTGGAAATTTACCGTTGTATGTTTGCCTCTTTGACAGATCCAGCAATTAATTACAAAGGTAATATTTGAAAATGTTTGGCATGAGCAGAAAAGTGAGTGGTTTTATCGCCTTTAACCACAGAGTGTGGAGAAATTCAAAAGATACAAGAAAACAAGACAACACAAAACTACGTAAACAAAATATAAAACTAGAGGGAGAAGATAAAAGGAAATTTCTAAGTCTTAGAGAAATTGTCTGGGATTTCACCAATACAATAAGAATGTATTTTTCTAAAGAAATGAATAGAAGAAATCGAGGGGACGGATGCAATGACTTAAGATAACTGTTAGATAACGTAGTTCTTACGTAGACTCTGTTTAAGAGCACGAAAAACAAACTTATTGATTTAAGAAATGAAGTAAACGAGAGAAGAAAATTCGGGGGGATAAACTGAGGAAATAAAACAAGACAATAATTGTAAAAAGGGGCAAAATATGAAGCAAGAACAATTCACAATAAACAAAAAAATATTTGGAAGAAAAAACATTTGGAATTTATAAAAAGATGGGGAATCTAAAAGAGACAGTGAGACAGCAAAAATAAAGCCTCCAGACCACGCGTACAAGCATGTCTAACGAGCGCTTCTTCCTCAAGCAAAGGTGTGATGGACCCGCACTGGCGGGCGCGGCGCCCACGCCCAGGCCTCGCGGGGATCGCAGCGGGACGCGGCGCGGCGGCCGCGACTGTACTGCGGCGCGGGCGATGGGCAATGGGCGCGCGCGGCGGGCGGGCGAGCGCTGGGCGCTTTGAACCCGAGCAGCGCGCGCTGGAAACCCGAGCGAGCGGGCGGGCGGGCGGGCGGGCGGGCGGGCGGGCGGGTGGCGGGGGCGGAGGCGGCGTGATTACATCTGGTTCTGTGTTGACTCGCCCGAGCGCCTAATAAATCACGGCCGGCCGCCTTCGCCGCCGCCGCCGCCGCCGCCGATGTGTCGTGGGCCTTGGGGCTGTCGACGTTCCCAGGAATGTAATAAGCCTGCCGATAATTGTGAGAGAAAGAGGCGTCCAATATGTTGCGGGTGACCTGCGCTTGACCCCGGACGCATATTACGTTGACCGCCTGGCTGGGCGAGTTTGGGGCCGTGATGGGAGGGGAACGGCGGGGTGGGGCGGGGCGGGGCGGGGAGAGGAAGAGCGGGGAGTGATGGTGTGCGACCGGTGTGTGGCGCACCGGCGCGGCGCGGTGTGGAGCGCGGAGCTACAGTCTCCAAACAATTGAAAGTGAGCCCCCGCTGGTCGTTGCGCCACTGAGCGCCACTGCTGGCTCCCCGCGGCGGCTCAGCCAGAGTCGTGCTGTTCGGCATGAAAACTCGCCCTGGGACGAAAGCGGATTCGTGGGAAAAACACAAATAAAGTGTGCCACTCAAGTTGTAAAAAAAATTGTGATAGTTTATGATAGCTCCTTGCTGCTTAAACTTGATGGTTTCAATCCATGAATTTTTTCATAGAATAGACTGTTGTAGAATATAAATCACGTGACGATTTTGTTTATCAAATAAAGGCTGCTACTAAGAGACCTCTTTCTATTTCATTATCAACACAAATCAAAATCATGTTTATTAAAAATCACTTATGCCTAGAAAGAAATGTGTGTGAGAATGCAATGGATTCAGGAGCTTATTTAATTTTAAGGTACAAAAGTTTTTTCAAAAAGCATTAAGTTTGGATATTATATTTTCATTAGAAAATATTATTTTCTTACAATTCTTGTGAATAAAGAATATTCCAATAAATTCTATTTTTTTCTGCGTTAATTATTGAATATGATTACAACAATTAATATACAAGCAAGCCAAGTGCCAGATTTTTTGCGATCTTGACGAAATGCGATATTTACGGCTCTCAACAACAGAGTTTGCGGAATAATAGGTAAAATATTCGCCATAGTACAAAAACAAAAGTTATTTTTTAATCCAGTAAAAGCACACAGTTTGCCAAGAGTTTTATGATGATTAAATGATTCTTTAGTTACAGGAGGCTTTTCAGTTTTCATGAGGCATTACAGTTAATGTTGTATATTTCAGAATTAAACCCTTACATCTTCGCTACATAATAAACTATAAGTATATCACCTCTCTCTAATTTTAGAATTACAGTAATCCCTCGACATTCGCGAAGGTTAGGTTCCCGAAAAACATCGCAAATGTCAAATCCGCGAACGTTGAGTCTGTCTTTTAATGAAAAACGTGGGTTAGGTTCCTGGATATTAAAAATACATTAAAAAAAGTAAAGAAAAATATCTGACGAACAATTGCAGTAGAACTGAACAAGCACTACTACAAACAGAATTCACAACCAACACCCCAAAGAAAGAAATAAGACCATATTTGAAACTTATTTCAGAGTTGAAAGAGATTAGATGTAGGATTTGGTTATTTTTTTGGTTCATCGGCCTCCTCATTCTATTATCAAAATGTGGTAAACAGTTCTGACATTGATGTTGCTCCAGAACGCAGTTTCGCTTCCGTTACTTCATCATTACGTTCGAGGAGGCTTTCTTCGCTGATTATCTCACGAAGCTACTCTTCAGTAAAATCATTCCAATGTGCGATGCACAGATCCTGAATGTATTTTATGTTCGTGTGGCCAAAACCCTTACCTCCAACTTAACGCAACTGAATGGAATTATTTTACAATTTTGTTTTTCTATTAATGTGAATTGACATTCCAAATTTGACATTTTTGCGGAGCGTGACACTTTGAGTTCCGGTGTCTATCAAGTTCAGTTCCCAGATGACGTTAATAAAGGAAACGAAATGTGCTTGCTCAAAAAATGTACGAATAAAAGACGCACTCGCGAATGTTGAAGTAGCGAATGTTTAAACTGGTAGCATTTTTCTAATCACGAATGTTCGGAACTCGCGAATAACGAATCCGCGGATGTCGAGGGATGACTGTACTATGTTGAAAGTTCTGTAAGTTACGGCAGGATCACGAACTACATCACTTGTAATTCTCAAATGCGATACTTTGCAATCAACCAGGCTATATTGCCAACTATCTGTCATACAAAATGGACAGCAGATCGAGATGCGTCATATTACATCGCTTGACCCCAACGATGGACCTGAAGGGTTCTGATCGTAAATGACGGGCGAACAGACGGACGCAAGTTACATTATTTAAGATTTTTAATAAGATACCTATATTACTAAGATTACTTATAAGATATAATAAGATTACTATAATATACCTATATATTACTAAAATTACGAAATATGAGAGAAAAATTGTTTTAATGCGGGATTAAAGATACTTGTGTCCACTGTAATCTTTCCACTACCTCTTTTATCCACTAAGTTTTATCCACATAAAAACTGTTTCAATACCTTTTTCTTTCTCGCTACCAAGCAGAGAGAAAGTTATGTAATGCTGCTCGAAAAAACGGCGAATTTTCGGTAGAGAAACTCAGGGCACTGGTAACGAAAAAGTGGATAATTCCTGTTGCTAAATATAGAAACAAATCTTCTAACACGTGGTGTAGCGAGAATCCATGTTTTGCAAGTCCCTGATACCGAAAAATCGAATGACGGCTTAATGTCTGTCTGTCCGTCCATCTGTCCGTCTACGAACAACACTAGTTCAGCTGTTTTTCTTCAAAAATGATACTCCCCTAGTGTCGCGGCCTCTTGAATTTGAATCCGATAATTTAATTTTGGAGGGTACTTTACATGAACTCCCTAAGACATTTTCCAAATTTAAAAAAATGGCTCCATTATTTTTTATTAAGTTTGTTGTTGGTAGTGTGAAGGACATTTAAGAGAATGATGCTGGTCTCATTTTCTTTAAAAACTCTGATTTTTCGAAAACTGCAAAAATTCAAATTTCTTTCGGTGTCTTCCTACAACTACAACTGTAAATAGGGACATTTCGCTCAAGTGTTCATTAAATATACTTTTTAAATTAGGTCATGAATAATTTTTTGAACATTTGAGTGCTTTTCGTGTAATTTTGCGTGAAAGTCGGGCGAGACAGTACGTGCTATTTTAGCACCATTAGTCATGTAACTATGGAGTTACATAATATATTACAAGATCGTGTACGATAGATAGATGTACTATAGACATTCAGAGTGAGTAATTTCTGGTGGTAAGAAATAGACCATTTCATTCTCCTCGGTTAGATGAACAAATGTTCCCAATGGCATTTTGCTGAGAAACGCTTCGTTCCTACAAAGAATTTCGTTAACAATTTCTCCTTTTCTGTAACATACGGAAGGATATTCTTATAAGGAGTCCTAGTGCTTTTGTACAAGCAGCACTACTAATCACACTCATACTCAGAGTCCTAGGGCCTAGAATATTTCTGAGTAATAACGAAGAAAATAAATATACTTTTTGAGATACAACGAAGAAAAAATGCAAATTTGTGAATTGACGGAATTAGGAGGCAAATTATGACAAATCTGTATCACTTGCGGTCCTGTGGTGGCGCCCTATTGTCGGCAGTCAGGACCTGAACCCGTGAGCTAGCCGTCATAACATGCAGTGCACTCCCAGTTCACAAATGACGCTAAGTAGTGACCTACCTAACCTACAACAGTACTTCGAGTCTTGGAAATGTGCATAAAGTTTCGATGATGCATAGGCTGCGACGAAAATGAAAAAAAATATCAAAAAACCCTTGTTATAAAGGAATCTATCCTTCTGAGCCCAAAACATGAAGGAATTGTTTATTGGTAGTATTATGAGAAACATTCTGGGTGACTCATCCTGTAATTGCTAGTTGTGCGTTAAATGTCATTCATATTATTACATACTTCAACTTCGACAAACTATTTGACCATTTGAGACGGTTACTAGAAGTATGAAGAATCCACAAGGCAATGAAAAATAAGAGATCATTGACCTGCAGGACTAATCCCTAATTCAAAACAAATATGTTGACGTTTTGGCCAGTTTCAGGTTTTGTTGATGTTGATGCTCAGAAGTGTTCTATTTCAAATGTTCCACCTTTATCGGTCGTTTAGTTTGTCAATAGGTATCGTCCGGCCCAGGTCATAAGAAGCTTTGGGAAGTTAATCTTATTTGCGTATAATCTTAACTAAATGATCAAGAAATGTTTCAGTTTTGAAGAAATTAATAACATAACATGAAATATAAGTATATAAAATTAATAAAAATTTTAAAATGTTTATATCAAATGTAGGTATTGGGCTACTATTTTTTTAAAATGTTCATTGTTTAAAAAAATAATTTAGTATCTTGCCCTGAGTTCGTTTACTCTCTCCGCTGGCACAACTGAATGAACGTAGGCTTCATGAACGCAATTCATTTCAAGCACGTTGATCGAGTGATAAAAGAACCATTCAGATAAAAATATTCACATAAGCGTGCCTTAAAAAAAAGAGAAACTGAAAACCATTTTGCACGCCTCTGGCCACGGCCGCCGATGCCTTCCCGATTGCCAACTCCCCACCGCTTGTTTATCCGTTGCGTCTACTGCCCTCTCCGGCAGGAGTTATCGAGTGTTTACCGCTTTGAGACGCCCCTCCCCTCACTCCAGCATTGTTCTAACGCAAGGTTCAAGCAGTCAAGTTCAAGTACGCGCCAATTCACCGACCTTCGATCCGTCTGGCCCGCGCATTACGTCATGCGTCTCCTCGAGGCCGAGTCTCGAGCGCGCCCACGGCTTCTCCTCCGACCTCTCGTTAGCCGTTTTACACCTTTCTCCGGAACTTTCTCTACCTGCGATTCAGACTTCCTTCCAGCGCGCAGACCCGCACTTTAGTTTTAAAAGCAGACCTCCAGTTATGAAGTTGAAGAAGTTGTTGACGTCATATCGTTCAGGCGACGGCAATTAAAAGACGAATGAATAGAGCTGAGGGGGGGCTACCGGAATCGTAAAAGAGGCCGTGAACATCCACCTTCCAGCAACAATTTCACGGTAATCGGAAACGAAAGGTGTTTCTGCGCCAGTTCCTGAAACGCTCTCACCGCAGACGCGGGAGGGGGCGGGGCGATCGGCCGCCGGCATCACGTGACGCGTGCGCGCGCGTTCCGCTCCGAGCGCGGCCGCCGTGGAGCGGCGTGGAGCGGCGCGGCGCGGCGCGGGCGCGTGTTTAAAGTATCAATTAGGAGCAGGGCTGCGGATGCGGCTTCTAATGGCCGCGCTTATTAGCGATGCGACGACGCACCTGTCGGCCGCGGGGCGGCGCCCGCCGTGTGCAGCGTGCGCGGCAGACGCCCGCTCCCACCACCACTACATCGCCCGCCGCTTCTACCCGCACCCTCTGACTAGCGTCTCCGCCCCTTCTTTCTCCCTGCAGTACCTACGACCAGGATGTCCAGGCTTCGAGTCCGGACGTTGGCAGGGTTTACGACACTAGCTAGACAGCTAGGTCAAATTCAGCTGCTGTCTGGAGGATAATTCTAGCGGGCCGGCTGGTCTGATCGGTAGTTTTCCGTGGTTTCTCCTACCAACACCAAGCGAATGTGGGAGTAGTACACTAACAGACGAGCCACAAACTGCGCGCGATCTTTCCTTCCTCTTCTTTCTCCTGTTCTCACCCCTTACACACTCACACTTACGCTTTCTTCAGAGCATTACCGCACATGAGGGAAGACCAGTCGGGCGCTTTGATCTTGTCCCGGCTGCGGCGGTGCTCTACTAGTGGGAGATACCTGGTTGGAGAAACCTACAAATCGACGGATATGCCGGCGTTCGATCTTGCCATCCAACGGGGGAAGATTACCGCCACCTCTCGCGATAAAAACATGCATTGCACTTATGGGACTAATGATCTTAGCAGATGACGCGCCCGGAATCACTAATCTATCAAAACCTACGCTCTCTCTCTTACTTTCGTTCAGACGTCACCCGCTGTTCGATGCCGACGCGCATTCTCAGCTACCGCCGAATAGAGCCCGCAGCTAGTCGCGCCTTCTTATATCGCCCGCCATCCACTCGCACTCTCCGATTATCCTCTTCTTCCCTCACCTCTATAGTCGCCACCCGCCCCTCGACACCTACTTGCTCGCCGACTATAGGCCGCCGTTCTGTGCCTTCTTATAACACCGCGTGATATCTACTCGCACCCTCTGACTGCCGCCAGCCGACCCCTTCTCCCAACTCGCCGCCCGCGCCGCTCAACGCCCGCGCGCGAACTGCCACGCCCACCGAATGTCGCCCTTCTCGTCACTCGAAGGTATTGGCATTTAGACTCATGCTCCTCCAGCTACATGCCACCCTCCTACTACTACTTGATCTGTTCTCACTTCTCATCAGAGTTTTTAGCATGATCATCAACTACCATTGCCACGACGCTTGTTGTCCAATCTGTAGAACATTCTTAATGTCAATTTTCGACCTTTGCTTCCACCATTGTCGAATCTGTTCTCGCAGATATCGCAATCCTTTCAAAACAATTAATTACAAATGTTGATATCTGGGTTCTCTCTACTGATATCTACTGGCATGCTCTACCTTCGTTTTTTATCTTTCTCTTCTTCGTAAATTTCTGTACCCAACAACTCTACCACCTCTGTAATTTCAAGATATATGTATTATAGAAAATGTCTAATCTACTGTTCGCTGTACTGTTGCAATCATTCCCAATTGTGCACTCTAATTGGAATTATAATCCTGGACATACGCCATATTTCAGTTTCCTACCGTCGAGAGTGCGGACCCTCTACTCCCCGTTCCTCCTAACACGACGCTCTGCTCTCGCGAGCGTCCCCGACGACGACTCCCCCCCCCCCCCGCGGCCGACGCGGGCTCAACGAGCGCCACCGAGCGCCAGTTGCGGCCATAACTGGGGCCAGAGCTCCTGCGGCCGCCGCGGGCGCACGCGCGGGCGCTCGGCTGGCGTCGAGCGGCTGTAAAGCGTTTCGTGCGCCCCGTGCTGCCCGTGCACGCGCCCGCCGCCGCGGGGCGACCCGCGCCGCTCCACGCCCGCGATGCTCTCCATATGGCGAGCGGCGCGGCGCGGCGCGGCACGGCGGCGTGCCTCCGTCTCGCTGCCGCCGCCGCCGTCGTCCGGATATCTGGGCGAACATCTCGGAAGAGGCCCCCGTGCGGAGAGGGCATTTGCATCGGCTTCCCCGACCAGCTGGTGGCGGCGCCGCGTGCGTGTGGATTGCCCCCGCTGGACCGCAGCTGCGCGCCGCCCCCGGTGACCCTCGCCGCCTCCGAACAAACAGCGCCCTGTGCCGCCTCCGACGGGGCTTCAGCGCAGGCCGCTGCCGCGTCGCGCCCTTCAGCGTTCCGCGCTGTGCCTTTTCAATGTCGCTTTGCGATGTTTGCATCCGCCGCTGTCGAATTGGTCTTTGCAGAGCTCTTGATTCGTTCAAAATTGTTCTTTATGTTTGCTGTTACCTGGGTCGATCTCTTTCGCTCTTTCTGTATCACTATTCAAAAGCCGACACTCTCTTTCATACTCCATATTCCCTTCACCGTATCAGTTTCTATCTTCCTTTCTTGAATCGTCGTCACAAGTATTCGATATTTTACCCAATCATCTTTTTATTTCAAATTTTTTCTGTCCTACATGTCTTCTCTTTTTTTCGCTCCTATCCCTACATTTTTCAAACCTCGTCTGCTTTAACTTTTCATTTCTCGCATTTCTCTTAACGTATATAAGAATGATTAATTCTTGACATTTTCCCATCCTAATTAATTTTATCACCTCTCTACCTTTCATTTTCGTCCCGTACACCATTGCCAGCCATTTTATCTTTAACTGTTCATGCATCGAATTTACGTTGCTACAAAAGGTTAATTTCTCCAGTTCTGTCTCTATATTGTCTTACAAGGCTTAACCTTTTTTCAATTTTCTCATTGTTATTACCAACCGTTACTATTTTATTAACAGTTTCCCTCAGAGCTCTTAATTTTCTATAATTCCCCGTTTGCTCTTCCTCTTCGTAACACTTTTCTTTCCTGCCGTCAACTAATGCTCCTACCTCCATCCCCATCATCCACCTCGTTCGAGGGGGCCTCTTTTCTAACTGCATCACTGCAGCATTTCCACATCATTTCTCGTCGTTGGGCCTCTGCGTCCGCCAGCGCCCTCGCCGCACCCTTCCCCGCTCACCCACCCGCCGCACAGGCGATGGGCAGGCGAACACAGCGGGGCGCCTCCGGGAATTTATATGGGAAGCTTACTTTCGAAGGCACCCTCCAAAACCGAACGCACGAAATGGAGAACGTTAATAGTATCCAGGCCGACGCATTCAATCATTTCCAATAATATGTAAATGAACGAAAGCCGACCCACTCAAAATTCAGTCCCAGGTGTATATATATTTTTAATGAGCGTGAAGGTAATGAAGATGTCAACACTCGGGATGTCTTAACCCTTGAGCCAGAGTCTGTGGAATGATTATGCCGAAGTTTATAATGAGCTTGGACGGAATATGGCAGGATTGTAATCAGTTTACGTCACGACCCTTGAAAGACGCCTGAGTAATATTCTCATGCCGCGTTATTGCCTATTTACTTAGGATGAGATTATTTGACTGCGGTGTCACATCATTTTTGCCTAATGACTGCGGGCATGGTCCCTCTTTAAAATATAATGAATTTTATAGCGGAGTATCGTGCCGACAATGGGTTGTCTAATGGGCTTTTACGCCTAGTAGGTCGCCCAGCGCTGTGCTTATTTCTAATTACGCGTGTTAACCTGAAAGCGAGACTACCACTCAGAGACTATGAACCTGTAATAGACGAGTGCGGAGCATCGCCGAGGAGCTGAGTCACTGCCATGGCGGCGGGCGCGGTGCGGAGCGGCGCGGCGCGGCGCGGCGGTAGTCCCTCGTCTGGACGAGCAGCGACCGAAGAGAACCGGAAAGAGCCTCAACTGGGCCTTGATTTAAATACTGGTTCTTCTGAGAAGAGCTGCCTTGTCAGGGAGCTATAGACTACACGAAAGCAAAAGTGACAGCATCTGCGAGATGAGCAAGTGAACGCAAGACATGTGGTTCCTTTCAGAGGCGAAATAGAAGAGTAGTTTTACTGAAGCAAAATAAATAAATATGTGTACAGCAGAACAATATTATGATGTATGTACATTCAAGTTTTTATTCAAGTAGGTTTATATAAAACTAAGACTGAGAATACTTACTGAAAAAGAACAGACGTAATTTCGAAAGCTGCTTCATAACATTTTGCACGTCAAAAAATAATTTTAAAGTGAAGACATACATGAGTAGTTGGACGATCGTATTTGTCAATACTTGTCAAAATCATTTTAAAAATCAATGATTCCTGACATATTTATATGGCAATTTGTACATTATGTAATATTAGTGATTTTCGCCGTTGAAAATTAGAAATAGTTTAAAAAGTTGCAAATCATCATTATTTGCTTACTTACAAATATTTTCATTTTCAATGTTATTAACTAATCAGTAGAATTAATAAATTATAGTAATGCTTGTTAATGGTCGAAGAGTTATTTAACACATTACAGACTTTACATTTGGTTATTACCAGAATATTCAATTTGTGTTTTGCGGAGAAACACAAATGTCTATTAGACTTGATGTATTCTTGACTATGACTTATACGACTATGAATATAAACAGTCCTTCCATAATTAATTTTACAGCATGGCATTCTAAAACGTTCACGTGAATAATACATGCAAGGTATTTACATGATTTATCATAAATATTAAGCCCAATTCTTCGAAGTACTTCTCAACTCTTACAGAAGAGAATGCAGACTATTTTTCATTATTCGGGTAACTGTAAATGCTCTGTTTGCAAAAAAATACATCAGTGAGCGTACCTTCTTTAGTGGATAAGACTTAATAACATCTAAATGAACCGTTACTTGAAATAAGGGTCCTGTGGTAAAATATTTTCATTAAATATTACTTAGGTTAATTTTCCAAGATTCTCTTCGTCATTGTAGCTTGGCATTATAACATGGTATCACTCTTTGATAATTTACTAGAGTATTTTGTATGTTTGTGTGTTAATAATATTTTCCTTTCGACACACAATCTGCTTTTGTAATGATTTAGTCATGCCATCACACAGTAAGTTGGCCAAAGAACTCTGTATTTAATGTCAAACCTATGAATTACTACACTAAACATTCATAAAACAAACATTTCAAACATATAAAAACAACGCTTTCTGCCCTCTTACGTTTTTGGTAAAGCTTGAGGAAAATTAATTAACTGCACAAATTAACACATACAAGAAACAGAATTGTTTTAAATAAAAATCAGAGTGATTAATATCTATTTGAAGTTTCATTAAAGAACTTAGATGTTATATAATTATTTCCGACCAAATACACATAATAAAACATAAATAACATAATTCTTGTATTTCATTAAAGTTTTTAACTGCTTGCAACATTTGTATGCCACAGGGAACTTAGGTGTCAATTTAGTATGCTAGTCATCCAAGACATACTAACCATTCCTTGCTATTCTTGTCACGCTCCCTCATATTGCTATGTAAGGAAATCTGAAAAGCTACCAAAATAGAGTTATCAAGTATTGTTGTCAATGTAATTGTTATCGCAATTTTACGGCGAAGAGGAAGTTTTATACTCTGAAATACATTGATTTTGACACATTCAGAAAACGTATATTTCCCTTCAGCTGAAACATCAAGATTTATTAATTAAATTGCTATCTTTTGACTTGGTATTGTTTTCAAATAATACTATTCAATTATCGTAATAGTGTCTCTGACACTTTAAATAGTTCTACAAATATGTTCATATTATTAAATTGAGAAATTGAGTTTTTAAAAATTAGAAAAGAAGAATATGAAAATTGGCCAATTCCCCGCTAGCAGAACGAGACACGTGGAGCGTAACCTCGCTTGTCCCAAACAGCGCACCAGAAGTGGTCTAACAATAGAACAAGTATATTCTTCCATGCCCTGACCGTGAGCAAAGGACGAACGAGCAGGCGCACGCAGGCTACCAGATAACTCATGCAGAATACATTCTAAAATTAAGGGAGAATGTTGTTAATGAGTCATTTTCTTGGTCTTTCATTTCCTGAAGCAAACTAGATCTATATTTAAAAAAAATACAGTTCAGTTGTGAAATATACCTCTCGAAATACGATGCTCGAGACTTAGGCACAGTGAGCCCATGTGTAAGTCTCGCCTTGTGTGAACTGTAAGAGTCCCTCCACATGCCCTTGAACGGGTGCTCCGTGGCCGACAGCATTCTTCGTCAGGGGCCATGGGACCTCCAGAGGAGACGGCGCGCGCCGGCCGGGCGATGGGTGCTCACGGCAATTGGACGGCGCTGTACCGGCGCGCGGCGCTGTGGCAGATTGCGCGCCTGAGATCGGGCGCAAGGGGCGCGTCGGCGGCCGCCCCACCTCCTCCCCGTCCCCCTCCCCCCCACCCCGCCCCTCCCCGCATTCCGCCCACCGCCTAGCCGGTTTTTGTGCCGTATCGAGGAAGATAAATTCCGAAGCCAAGTGGAGTTATCAAAGCGCCCGGAGGCGTGTCCCCGCGTGACGTGGCGCGAGCCCGCCGCATCCCCCCCTCCCCCCCTCGCCCGCCCCATCCCACCCCGCCCCGCGCTGCTTCACCCCGGCGCCGTACCGGACCTCTGGAGCCGATCCCCGCATCGGCGCCGGCGGCCGTCGGAGTCTTCCACCGTCCGGCCACCACGGACGAGTTCGAGTACGCTTTCGCTGCGAGTTCTCCTACAGGTTGCTGTTTAATTTGGTTGTGTCTTAATCCATTCTTCACGAGCAGCTTTAAAGGCTTCTGCTCTTTTTTTCTCCCTTTTCTTCTCGTTTCGAGCCTCCTTCGAGATTATCATGACGTTATACGTGCTCGTCTTTAAAAAAAGTGGCTATAACATCCATGGGACGTGCTGTAATAATGTCGAAAAAAGGAGTATCGCACATTTTGGACTGGGAGTTGTTGAGTTGGGGCAAAATGATCCACGCGGCGTGTATCATCGCTGTCCCTGTTATTTTCAGAGATTCGTTTAGTCAACACGTCGCTCAGAAAGTGCTTTGTGCTGGTCGGTGCTTTTGATAGTGCATTCCCACCGAAAACACTGTCGGTATTATCGCTGGCCGAAGAGAATAATCCCGCAAAATGCGAAAATAGCGCCGCGCTGAGCCTCATGGCCCGCTGCGTGCGCGGCGCGCTCATTATGGGCGGGGTTGCGAGCCACGTGGGGGGGGAGTGGCGAGGAGTGGGCTGGGGGGAGGACGGTGGCGGCCTGGGAACAACGCGCCCAAACGATCTGACGCATAACGCTCTGCAAGGTACAATGGTCTGTTTTCTAGGAATAGTTCATCTGTGTTGGTCACTTAATTCAAATCCTAGTTTGTCAACGTTTCGGAACTTTTTTGTTCACTTCTCAGAGCCATGTAATACATAATTACAATATTACTACATTTGTCTGTTACAGAATTGGATGTATTCTATCCAAATGTGTAATAGATCTATATTGTAATATCGTAAATATGTGTAACATAGCCCTGGCAAACTAATATTTTAATTAAGTGATCAATACCCATTAAGTATTCCTAGAATTAATTGCCTAGTCGTGAATTCAAGAAGATTAACACTTTATTTTCACGATATGAGTTACAATAGCAATTTCTGCCCAATTTGCCCAATTTGAAGGATTGTTCAGCTGGCAACATTGAAAATAACGGCTGCATTATTTGGATAATTGATATTTGCAAATGATTTTTATATGCAATTTACTTGCATTGAGCATACAACCTTCTCGAATAATGAATAAGCAATCACTCTGAATGTAGATTCTAATTGCATTAGAACGTAACCACAGATTCTGTTTCAAGTATCAATTAATTTTTTCTAATCTTGTTCATGTAGAACATATAAGGAAGACAACTTGTCAAAGCTTGATGAATAATTTGGAACCTTTGTAGATATACATAATGCCAATAATAAATGTGTAATGCTTACAAAAAAAACAACTTGTCTTTTATGACTCAATAATGAGCACAAAATTGCATAAATTTGAAAATTGAATAAGACTTCGTTCAACCTTAGAGGCAAAAGAAAAAGTTATAATTAAATGTTATGAAATCGAGCGAATTTAGCGAATGCTGTTGCACATTCGTTCTGAATTGCTGAATTTCCTTTCCGTGAGTCCCAACTGCCTGTAAAGAGTCATGAACTGTAGATTAAGAGAAACAACAGAAAGAAGCTAACTTTCTCTATTTCTCATTTGGTTAGCGGATGGCTGCTCCAGCTAGAGCGTTGAAGATAACCACTACAACAACATTGTTACAAATATTATGATCATGCTCTGATTGTCATTAACCTCCTTTAACTCTAATGTATTTCCTTCGCGTTAAAATGTTCATTTTATTATACTTACAAACATTAAAAAGTGTTCAAAATAGAACTTGGAAATGTATCTTCATTTACTAAACTCCCGCACATTTTTCCTATTAGCTGTATATTTACAACATCAATTACGTTAAAAACAACAATTCTTGCAAATGAGATCATTTTGAACCAGGAATTGTGACATCTTCAGGTTTGTACTATTCCTTAGAAAAAAGCCTCGGCCTGTTCACAGAAAACGTCAAAATCAACCCAAAACATTTTACTCAGGTCCTACAAAATCCAAATAAAATTACTATATTGTAAATTAATTAGAGCTTGACATCACTGTAAATGAAGTATATACATCTCGACTAACATACGAGTTCAAAAAAGTTGGAACAACTTCGATGGCTTACCGAAATGTCTCAAGCCACACTTCCACCATGATGGAATCCGAATGATTAATTGATCATTTTGCGCACCCAGTGCTTAGGAGCAAAGCACCCACACTGTTGGCGATGCGGCCAGGTAATGGGCCGTGCGGTGCCCGTTGGTTTGTCCCCGGTGGAGGGCGCGCGCCGGCGTGGGGGGGGGGGCGTTGATGGCGATGGCGGCGCGATTAGGCGGCTGGGGGCTCTCCGCCCCGCGGCGCCGCCCGCCGCGCCTTATAAATTCGGCCCTTAATGCGGGGGCGTGGCGCGGCGCGGCGCGGCGCGGCGCGGCGCGGCGCGGCGCGGTGCGGTGCGGCGCCTCGAGCCGCCGCTGCCACAGCGCCCGTACAGTGGGATGTCCGTTGAGTTAGTGATGAGACAACGGCAACAAAACATCGATGTTTAAATTTGAAACATCGATATAAATAATGTCTGTATTTGGCATTTTGGGGCGATTGTCCGACATTGCCGGCTAGCGAACGGCATCCCCTTTGCCTGGGCTTAGTTTAATTCCCATATTTGGGGGAAGAGAGAGCATGACACACTCCCTTCACCGTAAGCAGCAAACAAACTCCGCCTGCGTGAGCTTTCCTTCGTCACAGCTACAGAAACGAAGACGATTTTAAGGAAGACTATTTTTGCAACGACCGAGGATCACACCCGGGGTCACATCAAGGGAAGCTATTAGGTGCCCGTGAGCCATCATAGAGGGTTACGATGTTAATAATACATCCACCAAAAACCATCGATGTTTTTAAACAAACTTTAATTTGGCAGTGGCCGTGTTTATTAATTTATGATCAAAATTTAAATGAAAACTAAGTTCGAAAACATCTCTCCATGTGCGAAACACGAGAAAGCACAAAGGAAATCCCAGCGCATCAGGAATATCTCGAGCGAGGCATGATCTGCTCGATGAAGGTTGTAGAAACCACATTTCCTTGATTTGAACACATACACAGACAATGGTACCATCAGCTATTATTTCATATTTTACTTTCACAAAGTTGTGATTATAGGAATTTTTCATCCACGAACAAAAATTGAAAATATAAAACATCGATTTCAAAACTAGGCTTCAGTACATCGATGTTTAAAACATTGATATTTTTATAGAAACATCGATGATTTGAAAATATTGGCAACGATGTCGCATTCTTACCACTAAGGCGCCGCTTCGAACGGGAGAGCACACGTTGCGCACGAAAATATTTGGATGTTAAAGGTGGCTTTCGTCACGGAATGGATTTTTATTGGCGTTGAAATGGTTAAACAGAATAAATTTATTTTTCTCTTAAAATATTTGGGAAAACGTGGTAGTACATTTCGATAAAAGCAAATGTTTTTACTATACATTTTTACGACTCTATATTATTCATTAAATTAAATTCTGTAGAATTTAGAGATTGTAAAGAAATCTATTTTATAGAATGTCTGTCTAATTTTACCTTCTTAATTCCTGAGCTGTATGATTTGTTTCAGAGACGAATAATTTGGACCTTACATTATTAATTCAAATAATGATTTTCTTTACAATAATTTATGCTTAGTAATTAAAATACATTAAAAATACATTTCAAAAATACTGAAATCAATAATGCATTATACATTTTATGATTAATAAGAAGAGAAACAAGTTAATGAAGAATAAAAGTGCTGTTTTTCTATGAGAATCAATTTTTAGTCGTAATATTTGAAAGAATATTAAATGACATCTTCAGGAGTATAAGCCAAAATTTTAATCATACGTTTAGGGACTTGGATCTGGGAGACGTGACAAAAGTCAATAGATAATAATTAATGCGAATACTTATATTCGACAATAAGTTATTAGTAGTATGTATAATGAAATTCATAAATTACAAATTGCAATATGTGTTAAGCTCTCAACCATCTGCGTGGAAAAAAATGAGACTGATTTGTTTCTCTTTTCTTTCTACGTACCTATTACACTTCCACTAAAAGATGTAATAATTACCCTTAAAAGTCTAGACTCTTTTAAATTATATTTGTAAATTGTTCTAATGCAATAAAAAATTAATGAGTAGTTTTCCCAAAGGAAAAATATTAATGTTCAGCATGTCATAATTTTCTTTTCGATTTTTTGTCATTAGTACTTAAAGTATTTTAAAAACGCAATTAATAAGTGATTCTGACGATGTTAGTTCGTTTTGCCACTCATAATTAGAGCACCTTTGCATGAAGGCGATACAGTGGACTTCTTCTGGTCCCACTGTGCGGCCATGTCGTCACTAGGGGCAGCGCCGCCGCCCGCGCACTCTGCGATGAGTAGCGCCTCCATCGCGCCCGAGCCGCGCCGCGCCGCGCCGGGCCGCCCGCGCCGGCCCCTGGCACCGGCCATCAGCACCAGCGCTGGGCGCCGCACCGCGCCGCGCCGGTACGCGCTCTCCACTGGCGACCGGCGCGGCCCATTATGAGCCGTGCGCTGTCGTTTAATGCGAGACCAGCGCCCGTAGCCAAAACCTCGTTACCCAATCATTGTACATATTCTGCGTAAAATTACACGTTCGAGCCATACGTGAGTGATTTCGGGCTCGGTCGTCCTCCCCGGGCTGGAGATGAGAAGATACGGGTAATTGTGGGTTGCTGTACCCATAATAGACCCAGCGCGACAATGGTCATTAGCACTGGCACTTGGAAACTGTATTAATCACGTCGTTAAGCGGGATTTCCGGGGATTTCGGCGGTAACGAGCGCAGCGCGCGAACAAAGCCCGTACGTGGGGCCGACGGCGGCGACGGTGGCGACGGCGGCGGCGGCGGCGGGCACGGAGGGACGGTTGAGCCGTGGCGGGGGCGGCAGCATAGCCGATGGGGATCGGAACCGGAAGCTTAGGAGGCAGAGTCGGCGGTTGACGATGGCTGTTGGCGGTGAGGCGGTGAAGGTGAGGATGCCGACGGCGCGGTGGTTACGTGGCGGGGATGGGGTGGGTGGAGTGGGCGGCGAGAACGGCGTCGGCGGAGAGGGGGGGCAAGGGAAAGGAACCAGGGTGAGGTTGCCGTATGGGGAAGCGCTTGAAGCCGCAGGCGGTTAGGGGCCGAATTACTCTGCTCACTGAGCAATGGATGAGGTGATGACGTGTATTGCAACCTGCTGCTGCCGCTTATGCTACTGCTGGTGAAGGCAGAAACATGTTAACTCCAACAGAGAATATGGATTTTTCTTCCAAAAGAAAGTACACTTGATAGGATTTTTCTTCCAAACTCAGTACACTTGATAGGAGCTGTCTAGAAGTATAATTTAAGACATTAAAACTGTCGCTTATCGAAAAGTATAGTGAGAAAATGAAAAATAGATGAATAAGGAAACTAAGGAATATCTAATCCTGTTTTAAACATTTTGCAAAATGAATTTATTCCACACCTGTTCACTAAACATGCAATTTAATACTAAAGATACACATTCATATGCATTACTTATTTATTGCATTTAGGAGAATATTATTGAACAGAGTATTTTTTCTAATAGAAATTACTAATGATAAAATAAAAACCTACTTAAACATATTAAAAAGACACATCAATAAATTCTTTGTAATATTTAACTATTCAATAAAACATATTAATATGAAGTAAGATAAATTATTATCAAATAACAAATAATGTGCAGAGAAAATATTTAATACACTATGAAATGTGTATTAATGTGTTAATACTTATATGCCATTAATATTGAGATCGTATGAATATTTGTTCTTATCTCTTAGTAACATATTCCAATACATCCTATTGGATGAAAGTGGTTCCAGTATTTTTATATTTGGTTTTTCAGGTATCGAAATGTTTAACGCCATTATCAGTAAAAGAATAAAAGAGAAATTTCTTCGTTTTGTGCTTTCTCATAACGTTCAGGTAACCTTAGGAATTATGATTCAATGTTATTTGTTATTGTTTACTAAATTGTGAAAATGATGTTATTGTACTCGTCCTTGAAAAAAATTAGTATGTCGCACAAGAAGGATAAAAAATATTTTTAAAACGTAATGTTCAGGTATTGCATGCAATCTTTGCAAGAAACTGATTTTAACTTCTGACCTGTATGGTAGTGTAGTGCATATAAGTGTACGGGAGTATGTAAAGGGAGAGTATAGCACGAAGAAGAGGAAGAAAAGATCGCGCATCGTTTGTTAAGGATTTCTTCTGGCATTCGCCTGGTTTGATGGCAGAAACACGGTAAACTATCAATCAGAGCAGCGGCCGCTAGAAATTTTCTGCAGATGTCAGTTGAATTCGACCTATTTAATGTCGGAAATCCGCGCATTGTCGGGACTCGAACCCTGGGATCTTTCGGCCAGAGTCAGCTGCAGAGAGAGCGGCAATGCTGACTCCAAGCTAAATCCAGCCGGTGAGGGTGGATGAGCGAAGCGCGATAGAGCTGGGTGGAGCAGAGTGGTGTGGCTTAGGTCAGTAGTGTCAAGGTCTTCTACTGGTGGCAGTGGCACGCCTCGCGGCACGAGCTTCTCTGCGCCACTAGCGTCGGGAGAGGAAACTATTAGTAACCCCGCCGTTTTATAATAGGGATGGCGTTGTCTCTTAAGACGGGGTTATGAACTGCGTGGAGAGGCGATTTCGTCGTGGCACTCGTGCCACGGACTCCCGCTCGTGACATCGACCTTGACAACACTGGCTTAGATCGAGGCTGTGCGTGGGTTAGAGCAGGGGAAAGCGAGAAGGGGAGGGATAGGATGGAGTGAGGTGGGCGTTTCGGAAGAAGTGGTGTGAAGTGTCGGAGAGGGTGGGGTGGGGTGGGGGGAAATTATATCAGTTTTACACTTTAGATAGAATTGACAAATTAATCTCTTCTTTCTTTCTAATATATAATTGTGATATATGCTCAGACAAATTCGGGTCAATTTCGATAGTTTATGTATATAAATTACAATATGCAGTTATTTTTTTCATATTGCACATGAAAATCATTTAAAAGAGGGTATTTTGGTGATCTAAAAATATTTGATCAGAAAATTTGTAATTGATTCTGCCACATTTAATTTGGCTAAAATGAACCTAACACTTCCGAATGAAATAATTAATATGGAGCATCTTGAAAAAGCAATATAATTAATTTATAACTGGAATTCATGGACGAAAGTTAAATTTAATTTTATTTCCGGCAGAATGGTTTCCTCATTAAAGAAGTAGCCCCGTACCGCCTTGATGGTCTTGGGGAGGTTCCGAGCATCTTCATTAAAAAACTACTTATTTAATCGGCTGTAACTTGCTTTTTAATTACCGGCAATGAAACTAAATGAGAACGTAGCGTGAAAACCCTTTGTTAAGATTTACTCCGAGGCGAGACTTGTCCCTAAAGACTCAAAAACCGAAATATCGGAGGATATATGGGGCGAGGCCACCGCAACAGCGTTAGTTCTGCGCTCGAATGTGGCAGGCAATTACCGTCGCGTATTCGGGACACTTAGGCAATCTAATTTCACAAAACAGAAGTGCAAGTGTTTTATTGGAGAGCTTGCAAGGTAAGGATTAACCTTACCAAGCTCATTACGGAGGTCAACTGCTGAAAGTTATTGGGAAGAGTTAGAAAATAAGAAAGAAAGCAAAAGGACCGAGCTGCACGCCCACAGATATGTATCACCCTATGGTCTACATGGTTTTTACTGACACACGTTTTCTTTCTCCTTTTTATTTTCTTAAAAAAATCTATCTAAAAATTCCCTAACGAAGACTCGCTCCGTCTCTGTCTGTGTGTGTAATGTTGTCTTCGTGATCTCGATGCCACGAACCCTGCAATTACGTTTCGCCGTTGCCTTGCCTGGCAACTCTCGAGGTCTTAACTCATCTCAGGAAGTTCTCCGGCTTGTGAACTCGTAACAAGAGGAATGCGGGATGTGTATAAAGGCGGCGCACGATTCTCCACAGTAAAAACTGCCCGCTCGCTCGCTTGCCGGCTCGCTGGCTCGCTCGCCCGCCCGCCCGCCGCTCGCTCGCTCGCTCGCTATGCTGTGCTGTGGCGGTCGTCTCCCGGCGGTCGCCGTCCCCGCCCCACCGCCGCCGCCGCCCCTGGCATCCAGCGCACAATAGAGTGCGAGGCCTCAGGGCCACACATGCGGCTGCTCCCACCGGCGCCGCTTCCAAGGTCACATGCCCGCAAACCCCACCCCCCACCCATCGCCGCCGACTCCGATGGCACCGCGCAAAAGTGTTAATCACTCGGTTCTTATCCCCGGCCCGAAGCCGCCAGTTCAGGTCTCGGATGGAACTCTACTAATGGGTTAAGGTTAATACTTTCCTTGGGAAACACACCTTTACTTCTGAAAACTTGAGATGCTGATTACTTTATTTAACCATTTAATTGCAGCCTTGATTTAAACGGGAGATTTTCAAATTAAATGTCTGTTTTCCAGTTTATGAACTCTAACTTGAGCCAACATTTTATTTCGAACTATCACTACATACATTATTTTCAAGCACGTTCATGTCAGAAATCATGCCATTGCTTGATACAGTACTTTATTAACCCTTTTTCCATTTTTACTTTCCCGTATACGTACGTATACACGGAGTGATATACGTAGTATAGGGAAAGTTATGTAATGCTGCGCGAAAAAATGGCCAATTTTCGGCGGAAAAAAATTAATTGCCGGGCCGTGAAAACGAATAAGTGGATAAAACCAGTTGCTAAATTAAGAAAAAAAATCCCCTAACACGTGGTGTGGTCAAAATCCATGATTTGTTGCTTCTTTATACTTAAAAATCGATTGACGGCATTCCGTCCGTCTGTCCGTCTGTCCGTCTGTCCGTCCGTCCGTCTGTCCGTCTATCCGTCTGTCCGTCTGTCCGTCTGTCCGTCTGTCCGTCTGTGGTCAACGCTAGCGCCTAAACCGTTCGGTCGATTTTCTTCAAAATTGATACTCCCCAGTCGATCTGATTCTAGTCGAAGCTTTGTGATTTTGAAAAGATTCTTTAAAATTTGGGGGTACTTTATATGAAGCCCCCCGGGGATTTTCAACATTTTCTCAAAAACGGCTCCAAATTTTTTCTTTAAATTTCTTGTATGAATAGAGGAAATACACTTTTTGACATGGCATAGGTCCGATTTTCACGTACAGCTCTGAATTTTCGAAAATGTGAAAGTTTGAATTTTTTTCGGCGTCTTTCTCCAACTACAAAATTGAAGATAGAGATTTTTTTTTCAAATAAAATTTGTTTCTGCATATTAAGTTCTTTAATAAAGGTCATGTAAATGTTTTTCACAATTTTGGTAGTTTTCGTGCAATATTGCGTGCAATATGTGCAATTTTAAAAATTACAAAAACAAAATTTTCTCAAAAACGGCTCCAAATTTTTTCTTTAAACTTTTGGTAGGGATAGTGGTAAATGTACTCTATCAATGACATAAAAGCCATTTTGGTCTATCGGTTGGTTTTTTCAAAAATTACAAAAATGTAAATTTATTTACTTGTCTCTCACGTCGTTAATATTTACATTATCGGCGATTTTTTTACATTATTATATTTACGAGTATATATGCTTTAAATAATGTCAAGTAAAGTTTCCTCGAAAACACTACCGTTTTCTGTGAAAAGTAGCTCAAATTTCGGCATTTTCAGAAATGCTCAAACGTCATTTTCTCGTATATGGCTGCAATTTTTTTCTTGAACTTTTGTAACAGTTAGTGCTAATTACACTCATTAGTATAGCGTGAAGTTTATTTTGAGTTTTTTTGTTTTTTTTCAAAAATTATATAAATGTAAATTTTTTGAAAGATCTCTCACATCTTTAATATGCACATTATCCGCAATTTGTAAGATGATTATATTTGTGAGTGTAAGTGCTTCAAATAACTTCAAATAAAGTATTTTGAAACTCAAAAATTTTCTGTGAAAATGAGCTTCAAATTTCGCATTTTTAGTAGCGCTAAAACGCCATTTTCTCTTAAACGGCACATAATTTTTAAAAGAAAATTGCCATTTACGGCTAGATTTTTGTTGTTCTTTAATATTCTAAAATTAATGTTTCTGTTCTACCAATAGGAAACCGAAAAATTAAGAAAATGACAAAAAAATGTACTTTTGGCGATGATAGATGGTAGCTGGCAAGAAAGAGTATGTGGCAATTCCGAATAGCTAGCGAAGACCCAAGAAAATAAAAAACTAATACGGGAAAGTCTGTGCCATTCTGTAGCACCACTAGTTTTCTAAAACTCAGAAGGAAAATCAGAATACTGGAGCCTCCTATGGGGACTGTATCAGTTATTTAGCTGATACGAAGTAAGGACTGATACTGAACTTTGATGGCTTTTCTTTAATAAACCGATTCCGAACTTCACTCATGTTTATTGAAGGTCAGATTGTGTTTATGCTTAACCAATACCACTTGGTACTCAACCAATACACGGGACACATATTGATTTGCTTTATTGGCGGAGAACTGCCTGTTTTTTTTACGAAGAAATGAGTCATTTCTAATCCTCATCTCAAAATGTCAAACACATTTAAAATATTTTTATTTTCATTTAAAAAAAATACCAAATAACAAATGAGCTATGAACACGAGGTGGGATATAGTCTTCATGCATACAATAAATAAATAAATGATTCAAATGTAAACAAGAGGAAGATAATGAATAAATATTGAGAATCTGTCATTCTTTATGAAATTAAACATAGAGTCGGGAATATTTTTTGTAACGAGAGTTTCCGGACACCTTTATTAGTATCATTCCCTTTTGCGGACGGGGTAAACCACGAGTTGCTGGGATGAATGTAGATCGGACTGACGAATTCTTTGAGCTAAATAAATAAATTAATTTTTTTTTTAAGAAATGCGTTATTTTGCTTCAATCGTCTCCTACATTATTTCAGAGTATACTTTCCCTTTGCGGCTCTCACACGAAAACCAATCTTTATAAATGAGGTCTTTAAGAAAGAGAATTTCACTAAGACGTGCCGAATTGCATTTGACTATAAAATGTAAAGGATTTGCTTAAAAAAAAACACATCTAAATATTCATGTAAAATGCAACCCGCAACACTTGCCAATGTTTTCGAACGTATATCGTCAAATAACTCCTAAACAAAGCGTTCTAGGACCTTAAAAACAACAATTTTGAGGCGCCTCAATGAAACTTTTATTCACACTTTAATCTACAAGATGAGACATTCTTGGACATTCAATTAAATTTTGGAAGTCGGAGCTTCAATACTACCAACGCCACCTAAATATTCCAGTCCTTCTTACTGGTAGACATTTTTGTGACGACACACTTAGAAGGCTTAGATTCCTCTATCTTATAATTTACGCTTATACACCCTGGTTTGTGCAGTCTGACGAGGTTTATTTGCATAATCATTCATTCAAGATTTGCTCTCCAGCAACAAATAGAGTACTATTTATGGTTGCTTGATACCTGTGAAGATTGTTTCCTGTGCGTGTAGTGAAACCATTCAATTAACGTTTGGCCGTGGTCTATAAGTATCTCAAGGTACCTAATTGTGGAGGGATGTGGGTGTACAGTGAAGAGTGAAGACAGTGTATATGTTTTACCTATACCAGTATTTTCGTTATCAGCAGTGATTCGATGAAAATTTCAAGTCTGCGGGTTCAGACACATAGCTTTCTCAAAAGTAAAAAGCCAATACTTTTTGTGACTATCGCGAAAAGCTAAAATCTATATGTCCAAGAATATTGAATAATTACTTCAAATGTTGTCTTCAAGGAAGTGTTGTGAATTGTTTCAAGAAAACTTCCCATGATATTGATAAATCTTTATTGAAAATTTCCTTTAAACACCAATTACATTTTTTATTAGATATTGTGTTGGTACAATGCAAGTTACCTTTATACATTTTTAAACAAATAACACGTTTCGTTAACAACTTTTCCTCTTAGAATGGAAATAAGAGGATAGGGATGAGAGTGGGGTTTAACATGCAAGAGTTCTCGCAATGGTACGCGGAGGTAGTAGGGGAAACTTGTGCTATGACACAAGGCAAAGAACAAACTTTTTAGATTAGCTAAAGTCAAATAGTTTGAAACAAAAATCAAAAGGCGCTAGCCTACAATACTATCTGGAAGTATCTACATCAACGCCCAGCGCAAACTCATATTGTAAATAATACACCGTTTGATATTAAACTCAAGGTGTCGATATTCAATTCACAAACATCGTTTGAGATATTCAATTCACAAACATCGTTTGAGCAACATTCCCATGAACCGAAGTGAAGTCTAAATCTACTAAATTATTTCAAATGATCACAAATGGTATTTAGTACTCTAGGGTGAAAGTATTTTTGGCTAGGAATTGCTTTCCTTGAGATACGTAAGAACGCAGAAAATAATACAATGCATTTCAGTATAAAATTAATTTTTCAATTTTCGCACCCCAGCAAGCTGGCACCCTGACTCTCCAAAATCCCCTCTGTTCCTCATAACAAATTACGGAAAGTTAAATAATGTTACAAAGAGTAGGGTTGTATTTGCCATATCCGGTATATTTGCTCTACTTTAGTTCGCTTCTAAAGAGTGAAAACCTTTTCTAATATTTTTATGACTATCAAGGAAAGCGAAAAGCTAACTCTCATGGAAGACCGAATACATTTTTCAAATGTTGATTTTAAAGAAGTATGAATTATTCCAATTGCATCTCTCTATAATGCTGAATAAACCGTTATTGAAAATTGATTTCCAACATAAATTGCATTGTTATTTTTATTTGATATTCTGTAAGTACATTAGAAGTTACATTTATACATTTTTAAACAAATAAACACGTTTCATTAACAACTTTCCTTCTTAATGAAAAGTACTGACAAATGAATAAGGAAAGGGTGGGGTTTAACATGCGAGAGTCCTCGCACGGGTACACTAGTATTTCATATTATCTTTATAAATAAATTAAAATTGAAACTACATTGTAATTAAGAATTTTAGTGTACCTCCTGAATTTATTCCGAAGTGGGGCTCAACAAAATAGTATCAGTTAAAATGAAGACTGCAGAATGTGATCTTAGCGAGACTGTAACTTGTAACACAAATAAAACTGATGGTGTTACTACGGCACATGCTTCTTCCTTCATTTCTAATTTTTTAGTTTTTCGAATATTCAAAGATTTTAACGAAAACGGTGCCTGCGCCAATTTTTAACCGTTTTTTTGTTCTAGCGAGTGAAAATGCTCAGGAAAAGTTTGGGGTTGTTTTGAGACTTTTTGAAGTAACTCACATTCACTTTAAACAAAAATTATGTGATAACTGCACAAATTGTAAAAAAAATTATACATAATTTTATTTCAAGAACTAATATTTACCACAGATTTCATTAAAAAAATCTCATCATCAATGTTGTACTTTTGCAATGTTAATTCATTACAAATTTTCAAAAATGTAGATATTTTACCGAAAATGCAACATGCACCATTTTTATAATCGTACTTTTCTCTTTCAAATAAAAAAAATCAAAGAAAAATTTTGGAGCCATTTTTGAGAAAATAGTTGTTTAATAGTGTCAAAGAATACAAAAAAAAACTTTAACAATTTCACAAAACTCTTGCAGTGTTGCGAAACACAAAATTAAAGGCACACACTGACCAAGCGCTGCTACCTGACTAACACAGCAAGCAAAAACCAAATGAACGTAACATTGAAAGGTTACGAGGCACACATGGCTGGGTTGTCGAACCACACCACTGTCACAGCACCACCGCTCCTACAAATCACACCGCTGTCTAGTAGAGGGTCTCAAATGCAGAAAGCGTGAAAAATGCCCTTCACCGCCGTGGATGCTTCATGCTCCCGGTCCACCATAGCTCCTTCCGCTTGGCCCACACTCCACCAGCTGTGTCGCCCGCTGTCCGCGCGTGTTCTCGCGCTGCCCCGGGTTCCGACCCCGGGCAGGGCGCAGAGGGGCGGGCAGCCGGCTAGCTGGCGGCGGGGGGCGGACGTAGGCGGGGGGAGAGATACGGGCGCGACGGCGCGATGGTGTTGGTGGCGGCGGTGACGGTGGTGATGTAGTGACGTCACCGGTGTCGGCGGCGAGGGTAGCTGATTGCAACCTGGGAGGGCGGCGGAAGAACTGTCACATGCATCAAGGCGCGGGGAAACAATGATTTAATTAATGTCTTCATTCCATTTCATTGATTGATTGATGGATTGATTGATTGATGATGGATTTTTTTTTAAGTGGGACGCGCGAATTTTGGAATTGGCGCCCCCATGACACCCTGGTCTAGCATGGAACTCCCATAATTTAGCGGGAAGCACTCCAAAGAGTGCCCAGGTGGGCGGAAGTCGCAGGAACTTGTCCGCGCCGAGCAAAATGTGCTAACAATAGTTTATTTTAGAGCCTTTATTTGTCTCAAAATTACGTGCAAACTACTAATTTTAAAAATGTAGTGATCTCATTCAAATATATCTTTGAAGAACAAGTTTTGTTAAGAAATATCTGTCTTCAATATTGTAGTTGTACCCCGAAAATATTTTAAACTTCAATAATTTTCGAAAGTTCGGGAAGATCAACGGAAATGATATGTGCGTAATGTTTTAAGCGTTCTTCGCTTTACTCGAGGAAAATTTCAAAGGGAAAATTTGGAGCCATTTTTTAGAAAATTTTGAAAATGTTGTTGAGTCTTCATGCAAAGTAGCCCCACAAATCAAAATATCCGCTTCAAATTCAAGGGACCGCGACATCAACTAATTCAGTCGGAGAATACCAGTTTCGGTAAAAATCGTGCCAACGGTTTAGCCGCTGGCACTGTTCAAAGACGGAGAGACGGACAGGATAGGCGGAAGCGTTCTTTGCTGTATTCGAGGAAAAATTTGAAAGAGAAAATTTGTTGTTTTTTTTAGAAAATTTTGAAAATGCTATTAAGGCTTCATGTAAAATACATATATTAAAATATATACGCTTCAAATTCAAGGGGCCGCGACATCAACTGAACCGGTCCGGGAAATATCAGTTTCGGTCAAAATCCTGCCTACAGTTTTGCCGCTGGCGCTGTTCATAGACAAAGAGACAGACGCACAGGTTGATAGACGGGCAGACGTTTTGTCGTAAACCAAGTTTTCGGTATCACAAAAAGTGGGTTCTGACTAGTTCTTTAGAAGTGCGCATTAGTCGTCAGTTTCTTTTCTTTTCACATTATAATTTACTTACTATTCTTAACATTTCATTTTTAACACGACTTTAATTTTGCAGGGAAGTAGGTAAGTTTAAAAACGAGTGTTTAAAAATATTCATATTAGGGCAGCCATTTACAATATTGTGAAAGGTTACACTCCAACGCATAGTGCCAGATATTTCCATCTAATAAAGGACATTCAAACACTCGTAATTGCTTCAAAAGTGTAATTTGAAACGTTCAGTACATTAGAAATAAGTGGAGAAGGTTTTAGCTACGAAATCCTATTTTTTCACAAGCTTTTAATACGTTCGATGGACAGGATATGGGAAATAAAAGGTCACGTGACCGCGCACGCGAACGGGGCCAACCTATACCACCTAAGCCAGACCTTGAAGGGAGAGAGCAGTAGGGCCTAAGACGATCTATTGCAAACGAAAACAAAAGAAAGGCTATTTTTCTAGAACGGAGTACTTATGATAATAAAAAAATTAATTTATTAGTGTTTCATGAATCTTAACTTTGGCAACTTCACCATTTTCTAGTAATTTTAGAGTTTACTTAAGCAATAACAATTTGTGTTACAGAAACGTAAGGTCATACGTTGAAATTGTAGTATACGTAGTACTAGGTAAAGAAATTTTAAGTAGTGTATATGTTTGCATACCGTGTGTACTTCTTTAGATTGATGAGTCTCGGCTATGAAAATTTATAATGAAGTGACTGAAATTTAAAATGATATGGAATTTATCAGAATTGATAGAGCAATGGACAAAAAAAATTGCAAATTTTGTCAACGTAATGTCATCTACTGACGAATGAATTCTTTGTTGAGAGTATTTACAGGTGTTCTTACTTCATCAAGTGCGTTTTAATTGCGGAGTTAAGACACTTCGCTGGTGCAGAAATACCAAGTACACTCATGTTTGTGCTGCTTTACTCGTCATTTTCATGTCGCCACAATTTATTCCAGTAACTAGCTTTTCTTCAATATCTTCTTTCTGAAGCCTATAAATTCAGAAGGAAATAGTCGTGGGCATAACAGCGAGAAAATAGTGAAATGGTCAATGTTAAGAAATATATTGCTATTGTTGTCTTCAGAATCCAGTTATATAAAATATTCACTTTCCATTGATTTCATGGCCAATATTTTACAACAGGAACATATAAAACCGTATTCCTTCGATGTTTCTAGTTAGCTCCGCTAGCTCGCGCCAGGGAGTTATCCGCACGACATCGCGTGGTCGAATGTCCTCTGCTCCGTATTGAAGGACAGAGAAGTCAGAAAGCATTTTCTTCCTACATTTCCTTAGGATTTCGCAGCAAAAAATTTCACAACTAGTTTTGCTTTGAATACTATCAATTTTTACAATAATTTGAAGTGAAATGTAGAGTACGATTCTGTGAACGTCCCTTCAAAGATTTCCATAATTTTCTCGGATGCGAGATTGTAAGAGCTTTCCTTCACAGTTTTATTATTTTATGCTGATCAAATTTATTATTTGGGCGAAATCAAACTTTTGTGTGAGTATATATTCAATATACCAGAATGTTTGTATTGCTGAAAATATATTTTTGTTTAGGGAACAGTGTCACCATAATCAGAACATGAAATTGTGTAGTTAGCGACATTATCACTTACTTTCAAAGCTATTATTCTCCCCGAAAAAATAGATTTTTCTTTTTAATTCTTTTCAATTGAGTCTTTTAAAGCGTCCATTAACACAAAATAACCTTAATGAAAAATTTAAATTCACCAATTCATGTTTACTAACGTAGTATCTACCTGATGAAAATTTTTTGGATTGAAATATACATAAACGACACGGAAAGATACTGAACGGGGTCAATCATACTCTTAAGTTATGAGTCATAACGCAATGAAATTAAAGTGAATTCTTTGCCTTTATAACACTTTAGCTCTTCACGGGGGTATGTTTGTATCCGCCAAGACGATTCGTCACAAGTGATTTGTTGCCGGTACCTGGAAGGACAGCGCCATTTTTGTAGTCCCTTTTCTAGAGTAATAGCGCGCGATTTGGGCGCAGGGAAGCGTGTCGGGGGATACGAAGTGCAAGTGGCGTCGGGCAAGAACGCGGAGGAAAGATTAGGTTGAAATTGCTCGTTCGGCAGCGTTGTTTGTTCGTCATTAGGTCGCTGTTTATCGCTCGACGGTGCTGCCTCAACCTACGCCAAGGCGCGAGCTGGCCTTATGCGATGGCGTTCAGACTGATTTCACAACTCCTACACCAACGTACGCTTCGCCATATCCAGTCGAACTACTCTATTTTCAATCTCTAATACTAGTTGCAATCTGGAATTTTTTTTTCACACAACGAGTTGGGTAACCTATCTCCACATCAAGAGGATATTTCACACTTCGGAATTTCAGTTCTGAATTACGGTTCTTTAACTACATTTCACTGAGAATAAAAAGCAAGGACACATATTTTGCAAGTCTTCTTTAGAAGGCATTTTTTCGCATCCTGCGCGAAGGAAGAACCGAGAGATTGTGAATTCGTTTCTATTCTCATAGCTTTTGAACTGATTATTGTTTTTTTATCTAGAAATAAACCACCTGTCTTTACACGTGACAAAGGGTGTGTACATTTATTTAAACTCTCGGTGTGGCGGATATCAACAAGGTATTTATTTGGTTGGCCGAATGGCTATATAATTATCTACAATTAGGAACACAATCCATTTCCGTAATAACGCAATCAATAATAGTTACAACCATAACTTGAAAGTTTTAATGAAAGTAGAAACGAAAATGCAGGCGTTAGTTTTAAAAAAAGAGTTTCAAAAAATAATCAAATCGTGTGTTTTAACAGAGCATTTAAAATCAACCTCAAGGGAATCGTCTCCTATTTTATTTCAGTTGTTTAGATATCTTTTACGGCTCCCACAGGCAACCAATCTTCATACATGAGGTCTTTAAAGAAAGCTAATTTCACGGAGACATGGCGAATTCCATTTTGACTTTGAAAATGTGAAAAATTTGTTTAAAAAACTCATTTAAATATTCACAGTCAAATGCAACCCCGCAACTCTCGACAGCATTGTCAAAATATGTATAGTTAAATCATTCCTAAACGAAGCGTTCTAGGTCTTTAAAAACGTAGAATTTTGCGAGCAAACATTTCAAAGAAACGTTCCTCACACATAATCTATAAGATCAGATCTTGAACATTCTATTAACATTTTTGCAGGTCCGACGCTTATCGATACAATCCAATTCCAACTAACTTGCAGACCTCGGCGCTGGAGGCCATCTTTGTAACGTCTGCTTTGATGGCTTAGATTCCTCCATCGTAAATATGCTTTCTGTGTACGCCGTGGTTTGCCCCGACTGATGAGGTTTATTTGCATAATAGTTAATTGAAGATCGTACAAATAAACTAAATGCTTTCGCAGCAACAACTAGAAGTATCAATAGTTGCTTGATGCCAATGAAGTTTGTTTTTATGTGTATTGTCGTGTGTTGTTTTTACGTGTATGTTTATTTATCGCAATTATCCAGGGTTGCCAGAATGTTTCTTGTGAATCCAAAAGAGAAGGCAGAAAGCTCAAGAAAATTTGCGAAGGGCATTGCCAGAGAGCTTAGAAACTAAATCAAACTATGGTGGGAAGAGAGCTCCTACATCTTTTGATGTTCTTCGTCAAGAAGAAGAAACAATATTGGCAATGAATGGATGATTGAGTACGCTGAAGAGTGAAGACTGTGTAGGGTAGGATTGGTTTCTGTTTTATCTGTGCCAGTGTTTCATTATCAGCAGTGATTCGGTGAAATTTTCAAGTAGGCGTGTTCTGTCCTGATATTGCATTGAAAAAGCTGGGAAATAATACTTTCCCTAGAGTGATTAGTAATTTCAACAAATTAAGATATTTCGTGGGCAAGTTGAAGCATAGGCAAGAAAACTAGGAGGACTACTCTCGTAGTACATTTAGTTCTGTAAATGTTCTTTTGAATAGGTTAGTAAACGATCTAGATGTTACGTGCAGGCAAGTTAAATTTATTATTAAACAGATCTATTTATTAATAATTGAAAATAGATTGAAATATAGTTGGTACAGCACATGATAGTCCAGATGCCGCTACTTCATCTCATGTTTTATTGGTTACATTATTTGAAATCCTCTCCTATTTTATTTAGTAGTATAGACGAGTTTGCACACACGCAACTAATTTTCATAAATGAAGTCTCTAAAGAAAGAGAACTTCATGTAAACGTGACAATTTGCACTTTTGACTTTAAAAACCATGAAGGATTTGTTGAAAACTGCATCTAAACTTTCATGTCAAATGCATCATGCAACACTCGGGCAGCATTATTAAAATCTAATTAGTTGAATAATTTCTGAACGAAGCCTTCTAGGGCCGTAAAGTTTGGAAGTATGAGGTCGAAGGCCACAAAGAAACGGTCCCCGCAACGTAATCTGTAGGACGAAAGCTTCTTGGACATTTTATTACATTTTGCTACTCCAGTGCTCCTCGATTCTATCCCACCTGTTCAGAGACGTGCAGAATCTGGAAATGTATGTAAAATTAAACTAAATACTTCATATTATAGGCGATTGAATTGCACGGTGGCACCTCTCAGTTCGGTAATAAGGTTAAATAATATTCCAAAGATTAGGATTGTGCTTGCCGATCCTGTATTTTTGCATGGACAACTTTACGTAGCTTTCTCGAGAGTAGCTTGAGAGTTGTACTATTTTTGGGATCCTAAATAGAATAGCGAAAATTTAACTGTCAATAAAGATTGGATAATTACTGCAATGTTGTTTTAAGGAAGTGTTGTGAATTGTTCCAAGATCATATCTACAATATTGCATAAACTTTTATTCGAAATATGTTTCCAACATCAATTTCATTGTTCTTTATTTTAATTTTAAACTCTGTAAGTACATTGAAAGTTATCGTTGTAAATTTTTTAAACAAATAAACACGTTTCGGTAACAACCTCCCTTTTAATACGGAAAAGGAAAGATAGGTAAGAGGATGGAATTTAACAAGCGAGAGTTCTCGCACGGGGACGCTAGTAGTAATATGGTTCTAGTGAGCACTTCTCATTTTTGTTAAAATATATTTTTGTTTCTGGAAATAGTTTGAGTTCCCCGCCTGCGGACAGTACGAGTTTTCACCTAGAGATTATACACTAAGGAAATGTTAATCGGTCATCTCTATGACAAAGATTTATGGAGTGTTATTGAAATTCTTAGTACCGTTTTCTTTTCTCTTGGGGATCTGCTAACATTAATTGGTTAAATGACCTAGAAATGCGATAAATTTACCCTGATAGGCTTTTTCTAATATTAACGTGAATACTATAATTGTCGAACATTTATTGACATATAATATAACATACTATATGAATCATAGAATATTTACATTGCAAATAGAGGGACATCTTTCTTAAGGAGTCATTGTCAGTTCCAAAGAAAAATGGTCTCTTAATTGAGGTTATAAAAATATGGGAAGCGAACATTTGGCATCATTTTGGTATTTGCAATGATGTTAAGTATTATGCATATGTTAATGCATACTTTATTTTAACTCAAATTAGGAAATGTTTTCTTTATGGGTGCACTGAAACCACAAAATCATTAAATTTTTCACATTTGCATTCTTCTTTTCCACACCACAGATCGTTTATTCCCATCCGCAGAATTGATTTCCATGAAGATTTGATGATTCAATTCAGATCATATGGAAACTTCAGAGCTTGCTTAAATATTATCTATTATTATCTGAAACAGAAACGACCCTTTTTGCGAGTTAAGGAACTTAAACATCATTGTTTTAATACGATATTACGATATTATGTTCTGAAGCCGGAATATTCTAAATTTCTAGTAATTTTCTCCACTCTTCTGCTTACGAGAATTATAGTGTTACCGTAGAGAAAAGATGTTTCTTTTATATGGTGTTACCACTCAAATTTACCTGAAAGTAATTTAATACAGGATAATTCTTTAAAACATCGTGCAGTCACTGACCGCGGTAAAGGGATCCACTTAAAAAAGGGGAATTTTGCACGCATGATATAGACAACACTCACACGGTTTCAAAAAAACAAATTGCCATTAATGGACGTGACATGTTAATCGTGGGACCTGTTTTAGCAGGTTTTGCTTTTTGTCGAAAACTTCCTTTTAGACGTAGAATGCCAGTTACCCATCACCAGTTATGTCTTTATAAGTTATCCCTATTAAGAAGGTGTTTTAATGTAAAAATACGATGGATCTCAGGTTTCCAGAAAAATACTGGAAAACCGTTTTCCCTTTGTCAGAGGCTATTATTCCCAGTAAATCTTCTTGGTAGACGTATGTGATGATTAGAAGATGCAACGCTCAATGTCGTCCCTTGTAACAAGATCCAATCGCTTGTCTTAAGAAATCTCGACCTTTGCTGTCAAGTGAGAAAAGAGAGAAAGGAGTACGACCTCAGTAATTCTATTTCTCGTATAACTGGCCTGTAACTTCTCATCTCTTTGAAGTGAAAAAAGTTCAATCGTATATATATTCACACTTATTAGCATGGACGTACCCAGATGTGGACTTGTACACTCAGCAATTTCTTTCATTATAAAAACAATATTTTCACATATTTTTCTTTATGGAAATAAAAATCAAAAAATATAAAAGAATAAAAAAGATTTCTTAGGTAAAAGTAGTTTAAATGGCTATGTTATTTTTATGGTTGATGGTCATAAGTATGAGGTGTCAACTTTTTTCAAAGATTTGAGGTATCCAGATACGTTTCTGTTATCTCAAAGAAATCAACTTTAATTTAATGGTTCTTGATTGTGAAATGATCTTCACCTTGTCTGTAATTCATTTACTTAATATCCACGTTTGCAATTTATTTCATGAATTCATTCTTAAAGCTACTAATTTTGTAAATAAAACTCTTGAACTGTATACGAGCAAACTTTATCATGTTGAATTATGTAATGTGTTGTAAAATACAAAATAAATCGCCTTTTTTAAATTTGTTCACGTGTTTGAAATGCGGAAACCAATTTTTCAGAAAAGAAAAAATTAAATAGAGCTACCTTATCCCTTGATGATATATTCACTTAAACACAATGGATACAATTTCGTGAACGCTTTTTACAAACATGTATCTTCTCTACAAACATTATTCATACGATCTGTTAGAGAGATATCATCTCAGCATTTTTTTCAAACTAGACCTTCTGGGAATTCACTGAATTTTCGGTGCGCTTCCACCTGCTTTTTGAACCAAAGCGCCTTTTCGACTGCGGGGCATTGCGGTGCAGCGGAGCAACCCGAAGGGAGACCGCGCCGCCGCCGCCGCCGCCTGCCTCTCCGCGTGACAGTCGTGCACCTCCGCCCGCGGGCCTTCGATTCCCATCGAAGAGAGGTCGTGTAGACAATAACCGTAATTTATGGGCCGATGTCTGTGATCGCGCAAGCGGCGAGGCGTCGCTGGGGCGGCGCGGGGCGGTCGCGCCCCGCCTTCTCGCGGAGATATTTTCTTTTCACTTGTCTCTCAGCCGTCCACAGCTGCGCGGACGCCCGCCCGCCCACCCGCCCGCTCGCTCGCGCCTGCTGCCCTAATCGCAGCCGGTCCTCGTCTTCCATTACGCCGTCACGGGCCGGCCCGCTCGCCAGCTGACTGCCGCGCCCCGTCCCGTCCCGCCTCGGCCCGCTCCCCGCCACGCCTCAGCCCCGCCTCGCTCCGCGCCCCGCGCGGTTCGCACCCGCCGCGCCGTGCAATTTTCGGAAACGAGCCCCCCGCGCCCGGATTCGCGTGCCGACGCCTCCCGCGAGGCGCCACGTACCGAGAACCTGAACGGAGACAACTTCTCCCTGCTCCCTAACGATGCCTCACAGGCTGTCGTATGATTAACTAGTCGCCCTTCGGAGACGTTAATGGCCAACGTGGCTGAGGAGTTGTTTTCGGAAAATACTAGTTCTTGTTTTTTGTTAGGCTTCGTCGATTTTTCAAGGGCGGAACAAAGCTGCTTAGAAGGTGACGCAATGAAGATCTTTGTAGCTTTTCGTGGATTCACCTGAAGTTGCTAGTCAAACCACAAGAATGTTCTTATTACAATAATGCTATTGTATATAAATATGAAGTATTTTTGTTTTTAATGCGATTACAGTCTGAAAGAGAAAACTTAAAGATGGTGCATCAGTTACAATTAACTTTTCTGATTAGTCAAAATACATTGCCGTTAAAGTGCTGAAAGTGAATTTACGAGCTACTGTAATCACTTCAACAAAAGAGTTGTTCTTGAATGCGGAGTTCACCGAGATTTAACTACACGACTTTAAATTTGTAATGTTGCTAGTCGTTTTTTAAAAAAACATACGAATGTGTCATGCAAAATTACTTTGAATGTTTATTCAGAAAATTCTTGTAGATAATTATGATGCCTCCTGAATAAAAGTCAACAAGATATTTGTTAGAGATGTGGCTCACGAATCACCAGGAACAGTAAAATCATCCTTTTCTCAAGCAAAATATCATTGTGAAATTAATTCCACACATTCTGAAGACTATTTCATACAAAGAAATAACTTTCTTTATTTTTAAATAATTTTGAGAATAAATGTATTTATTTACACATTTGATTTATGTTCGTACTCAAGCCAAACAAGAACAAATTGTTACAGTGTCCAATAAAATTAGTAATGTTGCTGCGCTTATAACGTGAATCCGGGCGCTCATGATCACAAATGTAGTCTAATTCTTTAACATCGTTAAATAAATCGATTGGAGCATATTAAGTATACGAAGTGTAGACGTATAGAATACTTCAAAACATTGCATTATTATTAAATTATTTGAATGAGCGCTGTTCTAATTATGCAGTTTATTTATGGAGTCAGAGATTTGAAACATATAAATCATGTAATTATCATAAAAATAAACTGGGAATGGAAAGTACATTGAATGGAAATGCGAGTGCTTTTTGCAATTCTTAGAATCTAGGAAAATAATGTAGCTTGTGTTAAATCTATCGTTAAGAGGGATTTACTTTGCGTCACAATGTCGTAAAGGTAACAGAATGACAGAATAAAATTTCTTCATATGTAATGAATGAAATAACAATATGAATTTTGTTAAACAATCCACAGTTTATCCCATAATATTTGGCTCTCTCACACTTTTGTAGAACTCGTGTCTCAATAAGTACTATTGTCAATTATTACGTATTACAGAAATGTCTACCTTTTTGTTGTTGTCCATCTATCCTCCACGCTTTTTCCCCTTCTACTTCGCCAAACGCGGGCCCGCCTCGCCCTTCGGCGAATCTTTTGCGGCGCGGTCCCCTGCTTTCCCCGCCGGTTCGTCGGCGGTCCATGCAACGGGTTTAAGTGGGCGGAAGTGCAGCGGGGGGGGCGGGGGCGTCCTCCGGGGTGGGCCGGCCGCGGCCGGGGCGGCGCGCCGTGGCGGCTAACGCGGGCGGACGGGCGCAGCGCGGCCGGGCGGCGACCGCCGCGACGCGACGCGGGCGCCGGCGCCCACGCCCGCCTCCGCGGCGCCGCCCGGCGCCACCCTCAAAGCGCGCACTGCCTCGTGAAGGTTTCCGCGGAGTTGCGCGCCCCCGCCCACGGCCCGCCCCCGCGGGGCCTGCCGGTCAAGACCCCGCCGCGCAGCGTCTTCGCATCCCCAGCGGGCTCACAGTGGGCGGAAAACACTAGTTTTATTTTCAGAAAGAGTGATCTCTATAAGGGTTCAGATACTAAGATTTTGAGGAAGACCAAATTAAATTCGAAAAAACAGTCTGCATTCTTGTAGTAATGCAGAAAAATATACGTTTTCATTACTTTATAATTACCCTTACATCAAAATACGCACTAGAAATAGGAGCTAAAACTGGAATTTAATTATGTCAATTATGAAAATGGCCACCGAAAATGTTTTGTAGCTGACAGTGAAATGAACTGTCTGCTGGGTGGCTTCACTCTTTTTTTTTATTAACGGGCTTTGTAAATTCAAATTGATGAGTTATTCAGTAGGTAAAATATGTGAATTGATGAATCTGAGGAGCAAATAACGAAGACCCTGTATCGAATTGGGGCGGAAATTGGTTCCAACAATTTCTTCAGTGACAAAATTTCGAAAATTGCAGCGCATGTCTCCTGGATCGCAAATGAACTACCGAGTCTTATCAAGAGCGCTTCGTGTGTCGGAAACGTCTAATTTTTTTGCAAGTAATGTTTCAATGAGATATAGATTGCGACACAAATTCGACACATTTAACGGATGTACATGACCCTGAGGACTAAACTGAAAATAAATAATTATAGGTAAATCTTAGAAAAACTTTGTGTTATGGACTTTGTATATCGGAAGTGACTTACCTGTGTTATATGATTGTGATAATACAGTGTGTTACGTTTCGAAGCTACTGTTTAATGATGCAGAAATTACTTTGAACGAGTAAACGTTTTTCTTTGTTACACCATCATACCGATTCCGATTTATTTCCAATGAAATGTCGTATAGAATGTTCATGAGCAAACAGATTCGCATTTTGACAGGCTGCCCGCTCGACAGGCCGGGCCGCCCGTGCCCCGGTGCATCCGACCGGCAAAAATAAAAAACCGCCTCTCAATGGACCCGATGGTATTATGACATCCGCACAATTTTGTCTTTCGGATGGTGGCGGGTGCGCACACGGCGGCGCGTCTCAAAGGGCAGCCGCCTGTGTTCTCTTCTCGCTTTGTTTGGCCCCAAAGTTGAGCGGATTCGGGACGACGTGCGCAAAAATGGGAATATGAAACTGGGGAACTGAAGGACGTTGGTCCCAGCTATGAAAGAGCATAATAGAGACTTACTGTCTTTGAATTCAGCTGGCCCTCGGATTTAGTGTCTATGGTCAATTCGATACGCGAAACTCCGACAAAGCGACGGGTACGGTTCTGTTGTTTTGTGGTAGTATGTCTTACTGAGCAGAAATTTATGTTATATTATGTGTGCTTCAAAGTTTCTGTTTATTTCTGTGTGTGGTTCTCCTTTGATGAAAAGGTAGTTGCGTGGTTGATTCGTAAGCATCAGTATACATTAAAAAATATTGAGAAGTATTATTTCGTTTATTCTTCATTAGTATTACCAACATTTTGTATTATGCTTTTGAAAAACAGGAAGACTGATTCATGAAAATTCTGAGGTAAGAGTAGTACGCATCATCATTCTGTTAATATTAATGTTTATATACTTAAAGACTAATTTAACTGTACCACGATAAAAAACGTCTTCTGGAATTCGTCCGCGCTTGTATATTTGTCATTTACATCATTGGAACAGATACACATGTGTGTTTTCATAGAAGTCAATTGTTAATATTGAATTACTTAAAACAAATTGTTTTTAAACGATGTCGTTGATCGTGTTATAACGGTATAGGTATTTGAATAAAAGTGAAGACACCTTAAAATATGATTTAGGTGTTTGATGAAGATAACTGTATAATATGTCGAGATGTTGAAGTCTCATGTTTCATGCTATTTTTTTTTATTCACAAGAAAAGTTTATTTCATATTTTAATTATTTTCATAATTGGTAAGATTTCCTCATTCATGCCTTAACATAACAAATGTTTTTTTGTTATTATTATGGATAATTAATACACATGTAAGTGATCATGGAATAGAACGGAGAAGTTTTGTTTTAAAATATTAACTTGTTGTGGATTACATTGTGGTGGTGAATTGCCCTTTAAGGTTTACAATGTCTCTTTCAATATACGACTTTTCAATTCAAAATTAACTTATAATTTCCTAAATGTAGCTTCTTCTTATTAGATTTTTATTCTTTGTGGTAAAAAATAATTTATTAACTTATACGCTATCGTTTTATTAAAAGCGAACTTAATTCAAACAAGTCTGTACTAAAATATGTTTACCAGGAAATACCACGTATTTAATTGTAGGACGTAATTGAAACGTGATGTGTTTCCTATTGTTCATTCGAGTAACTTCGTCCAATTGGAGATATATTATAAATAATTGTATACTGTATACAAAGATAGTTGAAACGGAAACTTGAAAGAAATACAATGTACTGCTTCCTGAAACCTTTTTTAAATTTTATTGTATAGTTTTATTTTAATTTATTTTTAAACGGATACGTGAGGTCCTTCAGAAAATTATTCTTTGGTTCTTTAGAAATTAAACATTCAACTGGTTTCTAAAAATTTAATTGCTTTTCGTGTGTGTTGGCATATCATGTTTCAAACCCGCTTATTTGACAACCCGTAGCCCATATTAAAGTTGTGGAAAATGGATTTGATTACTATAAAGAACAAAATTATCAAAACAATCATTACTGTAAACAAAATTTAGAACAATATGTATAAATTAATTTATTAATGGCGTAGGATAAAGTATTTTGAGTGTATCTATCAGAAATCTTTCAGGTGTAGAATGTGATATTGTCTGACAATAGATTTGAAACAATACTTGAATTATGTATTACCCTTCTATTCTATTTATTACCCTTTTTACACGTTCAACATTACATTACCAGTATTACATGTTATTAAAATTAAAATGTAACTGCAATTGAACATTCATTTCCTCACAAAGGTTATGAAACAAGATATGTTCAAGGAAAGCATTGACATATAAACAAACAAACTGCAGGTCAACACTTGAATATACTGTTTATTTAAAACATTTGCAAATGTAATATACGTAAAATAGATTAAAAATGATGTCTTGAATATACTTGAATCAACACTTGAATATACTGTAATATTTAAAACATTTGCAAATGTAATATACGTAAAATAGATTAAAAATGATGTCTTATATGTATTGCTCTTCATTCAAGTAACAAAACACTTTTGAAATGTGTCTGTACTTTGATAATTTTATGGCCTTTTTTGCATTACCTGTCATTATTTCACATGTTCGTGCTTCATCATTATCGCAAATAATCGCAATCACGTTTCTGAATGATTGTGTTAAGTGACCTTTAATTCACTTGCGGATTTTTACAATACTTTAGACTGTAATGAATCTTGGTCCCTAGCGATCCTAGCACATACACGTCAAAGCTTTGTCTCCTCACATAGGCACCCTCATAACTGTCAACGACCTCAGAACAACTTCCAAATCCAAAGGTCATTATTAAATACCACTTTCGATTTTATAATTTTCTAACATTTCTGTCGTGAAGGACTAAATGAGCGATAGCAAGACATAGACACCGAGAACAAGAATTCAGAAGTTAAGAAAGTTTGTCGTTTCTTTCATATTTTGAGCTCTTTCATTTCCTTCCTAAATTGTATCCCTGAACAAAAACTTGGCTAACTGCTTGTTAAATATGTATTCATTTCTGACCATTTTGACATTAATGAATTATTTTCTTGATATTGCTCAACAAATATTCGTTTATTGAATGGATTTGATCACTTTCTACTCAAATAAAATATTATTATGAAAGTCTGCGTTTTTAAATAACAAGAAATTATATGAAAGCATCCCTGTTATGTTATCTTTTTAAATTTCAGTAACGAGACAAGCCGTATTTCTATGTTGAAGGTTCCGAGTTCATTAAAGAACTGCCACAAAACACACACACACATGCCCGCACATAATGTTTTTTTGTACAAATTGGAATTCCTTACATTGCGTCTCCAAAGAGAATTGAAAAAGTCAATCGCCCGTAGCTGTGAATCTTCTTCGTGTCCTAGTATCACATTCATTAAAGCTGTAACGAGGCTTTCCGCAAAAGAAGTACCGCATTCGGCATGTTTTATGTAAGCATAGCTAAACCCCATTGTCTTCCCCTCGCTCACGGGCTAGTTCATTTACTTGCATCTATCACCGTTTAAATCTCTATGTGCTAACACGGCATTAACCTCTCCCTTCGCCTTCTTCTTGCGCTCCCCATTGTGTTGTCCCACGGGCCGCGGTCCTGCGGCGCGAAGCCCCTTGCGGCCGCGCGCTGCCCGTGATGTATGGCCGCGGCCCTGTTTTATCTGCGGCTGTTGCGTTTTGTTTGATGAACACAGGAACCAGCCCGCCGATGAAGAATCTTCATTCGGCGCACGGTGGCGCGCGCGAGGCGATGCGAGCGCGCGAGGCTAGTGCCCGCGGCGCACTGGCCTCTCGAAACTAACAATTAATAGGGCGAAACAAAACACGGTCTGTCTGCGCGCAGCTTAATTCCTCCCATCATCCGGTCGCCCGGCGCTGTCTCCCGCCCCTTCCCTCCCACCCCGCCCGCCCACGCATCGCCCCCACCTTCGTCGCCCCCGCGCCGCTCCTGCCCCGGGTCACCCTTCCCTGCGTCGCCCCCGCGCCGCCCCCGCGCCGCCTCGGGCCACCCCGCGCCTCCGCTGACGAGCTCCGGATCCGACGAGGAAGAGAAGAGCTCGCCCCAGAAAGGGTTGGTATCGAGCGACCACGAACGCGGAGAATAATTCAATAAGGAGACGGCCCCGGGGCCCGTGTATACTTATCCCTGGAAGCGGGCCGCGCTCTGGAATCGGCCGGATCCGCTGGGACATCGGCTGAGTGGCAGCGCAAACAACAGCAAGGAGCCCATTGTTGACCGGGATACAGCGGGAGCAGCACAATGCGCCGTACATTTTTATTACCTCAACAATGAACCACAATTAAGAGCGCGTGTAAGCTGGAATGATACTAATACAATGTAGTTCGGGATTCTGGTCGGCAAGCTGGCGTTGCCGTGAGCGCGTAGGTGGAGGCGGCGTAGAAGCATGCGCCCCTCTACGCTGTTATGTGACTCTAATGATCGTATTATCCTTTCTGTCTCTTCCTGGCTATGTACTCTGTTTCTCCGGCTCTCTTTGTCTCACGTTTGTTCTACGAAGAATATACGGAGGATATGATATCAGCATTGTGTGCTTAAATATCTTCAAGCCGCAATTTAACACCCGTAGTTCGATAGTATTAATTTCTTAAGTACAGTGTGAGGGAGTGAAATACGCGATTTAACAGAATCAATACGCAAAATTTTCAGCAATATTTATTATCATATTTACAGAAACTTATTTGAAAGAGCTGACATTCCAAAATTGCAATTTTCATTTAAATTAAGCAAAATAAGGTTTATAACGAATTATTTATTCATTTGAGCATTATGCCATTTATTTATTGTATTTTCTTGCATCTTAACTTTAAAATGTCGAATTCATAAGTATGTTCTGTGTGTTGTGTTGGTACTAGAGCGGGCCGTAAAGTATTCAAAAGACCCTAGGGCATAAACAATCAGAAAGGGCCCGCAAGGGTATTAAGTATACCATTACGTGTTTTGTTTCAGGTCTGTAAACACACAGCAATGAACTAGTAAACCATAAAATATAAATGGAATTTATTATAAAAATATAAATAGTGTGCTACAGAATGGCACTGACATTCCCGTATTAGCTTTCTATTTCCTTGGGGCTGGGCTAGCTATTCGAAATTGCCACATACTCGTGCCAGCTGCCACCTGTCGTCGCCCAAATTACATTTTTTCGACATTTTCTTAAGTTTTTGGCTTCCGAATGGTAGAACGGAAATATTAACTATAGAATATTAAAGAACGCAAAAACCATGTCATATATGGTCACTTTCCTTTAAAAATTTGTAAGAAAATGGCGTATAAGCGCTACTGTAAATGCGAAATTTGAAGCCCTTTTTCACAGGAAAGTTTTGAGATTTCAAAAACTTCATTTGAAGTCATTTGAAGCACATACACTCACAAATACAACAGTGTTTACAAATCGCTGGTAATGTACATATTAAAGATGTGAGAGATATTTTAAAAACAAAATACATTTGTGTAGTTTTTGAAAAAGAAAATAATACCTCAAAATGAACTTAACGTCACGTTAAAGAGTTCAATTAGCACTACCCGTTCCAAAACTTTGAAGAAAAAAATTTGGAGCAATTTATCAGAAAATGGAGTTTGAGCGTTTCTGAAAATGCGGAATTTTGAGCTAGTTTTCACAGAAAACTGTTGAGTTTATTATTATTATTATTATTATTATTATTATTATTATTATTATTATTATTGCTTTTTTAACAATATGGTTTTGACACTGAAGTACAGGATAAAACTCTCGAAGATGGATAAAATGATTTATACCTAAAAACACAAGATATATGAGAACATATGAAAGTTTTTCATCATCACTTTATGCTAAACAAGTGTGAAAATAACTCTGTTTACTCCCAAGATAATATTGAAAAAAACTTTATTATGTAAGTCTCAAACAGGACTTCATCGCATTTCGTCCCAAAAGTTTGGTTTCACATTAGCGAGCCCCTGGAGGTGAAGTGGCTGTCTCGCTCCGCTTCGCTGTTCCCGGCGCTCCTTTCCTCATGAGCCCGCGAGCACGCGAGGGCGGCGAAGAGGGTCAGTGGCGGGCGCGCGTCGCGGACGACGGAGCGCCCTGCGGCGCGGCGCGCAGTCCCCGGCGCAGCCACCTGCACGACCTCCGCGCCCTTCCAGACCCTTCACTCCGCACCCACCCAAGGCACTGGCGGAGGCGGAGGCAGAGGCAGAGGCGAAGGCGGAGAGAGAGAGAGAGAGAAGCGGAGACGAAGATGGAGATAGAGGTGGAGGAGGGGGTGGAGGCGGGGGCGGAGACGAAGGGGGAGGCGAAGGTGGTGGCCCATGAGGGGCCATGAGGGGTGGCATCAGGAACGGCGTCGGGGGCGGCGATGTCAGGGAGGAGAGGGCTAGGGATGGAACGAGGGTTAGGTAGCCGTGCCCGCCGGCGGTGCTCCAGCTCCCAGATCCTCGAAATATTCACCTTAGCTCCTGCGTATTCCGCTTCGGTGCAGAATAATCGAATCCCACACTTAATTTGCCGCCAGCTCCTTCCATGTAGACCCACCCGCCAGACATGCGCTGGGTCAGGCGTAGCTTGCGCCCCAGCAGAGTCTCTTCACAAGAAACGGAGACGAAAGGAGGAATGGAACGAGGGAGACGCGGAAAAGAGCAAAAGAAAACGCAAGGAAGACAAATTAGTAAGAACGAATAGAATGAAATTGAAAAGAAAAAGAGCAATGTATGTCGGGTGAATGGTGTTAATCGCATTGAGCTAGAGAGAGGGAATGAAATGCGTGGAACTAAATAGAACGAATACATATGAGTACAGTAATTAGGATGTCAGGAGAGGAAGAACAAGTAGAGACGGTTCGAAGAGACGGGCTAGAAGGAAACAGAGTAATTGTGACCAACAGGTGAGAAGAATGAGAAGATGGAACCTGAGCTACAAGTAATAGAGACGGAAGGATTTCTACAGGCTATCCAGACTTATCCGCAACAAAAGTAAACACCGTACGCAATGTTTGTTGAATAATGAGCCAAAGAAGGAAAACCTCAATCTTAAATAAAATAGAGATGTACTACTCAAAACAAAGAAACAACATAACGTGAAAGTTTTTTTATCAAAAAAGTAAATTAGTAAATTCCAACATAAAGTCATTGCACGCTAATTCGTTCTTTCATACATGTATTGTAAATTTCTTTAAATACATTTTCATATCGATTTGTGTTCGTTTTCAATCAATAAGTGGATTACCCGCTGAACTCGATTATCCGCGATTCCAGTGCCATGCTATTCCGCGAATATCACAGTGTGACAATGAAATTTGCCGCAGAACAAAAATATATGAATAGTTGTTCAATGCCCTGATGACAATGGTGAAAACCTTTGTTCGCTCTCACCTAAACTTTCGTCTGGAAACGCAATTGTATCTGTGCTTGTCTGCCTAAAGGTTGTTAGCCTAAAGGTGTAGGCAGTGGGGAGACGGGATGGGGGCCCC